>JBCEWC010001460.1:0-40969 GCA_038996855.1 Solanum aculeatissimum | reverse complement strand
AAATCATAAAAAGCCCATTTCGTATTTTGCATGCTAATTATTCCAAAATTGTTTAAAAATCAAGAGTTTGACGCTTAATTCGTACTGTGGAGGGTAAAAATTAGGTGTCAACATATATATATATATATATATATATATATATATAAATGATGTAGGTACAAATGTTTTTAATTCCCACAACAATTCTTGAAATATGAATATAATTAAATTTTAACATTTAGCAATTTAAAATTTATAATAATAACAAGAAAGTAACAAATGTTCAGTAAAACTAATTTCTTAAAAAATCAAATATTTATCTCAAAATCTATGACCAAAATGCATAGTTAAACTTCCCCCAAAAATGACTTGTCAAAAATATTTGAAAAATTATGGCCAAATGCTAGCTTAAATTTATAATATAAAGTTAAATAAGTAGACAAATGTATTCTACTAATGTCTATGTAATAATGTTTTTCTATATATATTATGTCATATATTACTCAATTTTATACAAGTTTAAAAGTTATTTTATCAAGCAACTAAAATAACTACTTATTTTTAGAAATGTTTTTTTTTTCAAAAGTATTATAAGTACATATCAAAATTTTCAAGCAATATAAAATACATTATTAGATCGAGAAAAATGTTAAATATTAATATAATATTAACATCATTACTTAAATATACTTAAAAATATCTGGAAAGATAAATGATATGCATGATTAAAGAATCAAAAGAAAATGACTGTTTTCCGCAGTAATCAAACAAGTTTTTTTATATTAAAAATTAATAAACTAATAAAAATAATATTGATAAACATATATTTATGGTTTGAATATTTTTATGTTGAAATTTTTAACTTCTTTTCGGTCGTAGAAAAATTGCTTTTGTTACTACTTAAAAACATATTTCTTATTGGTGAAGTATCTTAAATCTAAGATTTTTTTTTTAAAAAAATAAAATGATTTGACAAATCCTTATATTTGGTTTCATTTTTCACATAGATCCTTATACTTAGGACTTTGCCAAGAGAACTCTCGTACCCACTCAAACACAATATTTTAAACACTTTTTTTAATCTGAGAATGGTGCGTGACTTATAAACGACTACACGTAATTTTTCATATCATTTAAAAATTTCACATAGAAAATGACGTGTTATAACATATTTTCACATAGAAAGATAAACATTTTTTCTCTCTTTCAAAACTTTCTTCTCCTTTTTCAGCCAAATGCTCGTTCTCCTCTTTACTGTCGGTTTTCCATATTGAACTTGTGCTTGATTTTTGAAAAGTTTTGAGTTCGTCTTTCAGTCTATATGTGTAAGTTTGTCAACTTATATTCTTGAAAAATAATTTTGCATTCAGTGTTCTCTTGGCTGATATTTTATTGTTAGGGTTTAGATATTTAGCAGGTTGTTGTGTTTTTTTGGAAGAGTTCGCTTTGTATCAGATCTAATATCAGCGTAATAGCAATTTGTAGAGGTGTTATGCATTCAATGGAATTTACCGTGAATATATGGAGATTCTAGGATTTTTCATAAAATCATCTTGCGAATAATTTTTTTTTGTCAATTGCGTTGGATTTTGTTCTTGTTAGTGGTCCAATTGGATTATTATATGACTTTTTGTTATATTTCGTACACAATTACTTAAAAATTAGAGCTTTTTGTTGTATTTTATAAATACTTACTTAAAAATTAGGGCTCTTTATTTAAACTTAAAAATTAGAATTTTTTATCGTATTCAGTCAAGAATTAGTCAAAAATCAATTATGTGAAAGTATTCTTCTGACTTTGCAGGCATGGTAATAATATGGCTTCAACAATTATAACACTTCAAATACATTATGGAGGTTGTTTTTTATCAAATCCTCGACTCAGGTATGCTAATGGAATTAGTGATCCTGAAAAAATAGATGTAGATGTAGATGAGCTCCATATCATGTTGTTTCATAAATTAGCTACTGAATTGGGAGTTGAAAAAATTGAAACATTTGGGTGCAAAGTTAATAAAAGAGGTAATTTTCACATGTTAAATAATGATAAGGATGTGTTAAGAAATATTAACAGTTCGAAAGGTGGAGACTTTGTTGATGTTTATGTGGCACATAAATTAGTACATCATTAATTGTTGAGGATGAAAATGAGATGAAATTGATCACATTGTTAACTCTAAAAAAAGGTCAGCTCTCCCTACCTGCTATTAATAATATGACTAATTTGTCTTCTCTTCAACCATTTGATGAAAATGATATGGTTGATGTGTCTTCTCCTTAGCCACCTGATCAAAATGAGCCTAGTAAAAAGAAGTTTGGAAAGGCTACAAGAAAGGGGAGAAAAATTAAATGTTCTTTATGCAAGAATTTTGGGTATAAGAAGAAAGGATGTTCAATTATTGTAAGCTTTTCTTTCACTTCTTCAATATTATTGATGAAATTGTTTTTGCCAATGCTTCTAAATTCAATTTTGAATATTGTGTATGCAAAAAAATAGCTCCACAATTGGAACTTTAATTGCAGGAACTGCTGGTGCAACTGCTGAAATACATACCACTACTTCAAAAATTTCTACAAGTTTAACTTCTGGTGCTGAAGTGCCCATTACTACTTTAGCAACTACTGAAAATGCAATAACTACAGATGGATGTGTTGCAAATGTTGAAAGTGTTTCTCAACCAACAAGTCAATTCAGTAGTCAACAATCTATTACTGGTGCGGTGGCTTAAAGAGGAAGAGTAATACAAGTAAAAGAGGTGGGGCAAATACTTGATATAAAAGACCAAGAACATCTTATTTTTGTGTGCTATTTTGGCAAAAATGACAGTGTGGTAAAGAGGGCAAGTATTATCATTTAAGGAATTTTATTTGATAGTATTAATTGATAGTATTATTGTGTTTAACTGATAATATTATTGTCTTTTATCAGTTTGAAACTGTTGATCGAGTGTTACATAACCCTGTATTAAGAAGTTAAGTACCTACCAATATTGACCTTGGCTACAAACCCAATGGACTAAGGTGGAAGGGCGGATCTGCAATTACTCAAAGACAACTGCAAGAAAAAAAGTCATAAAAGAGTCAACTCTTCTACAAACACTCATGCCGCTACAAGAATCCAGTCCAAAATAACTCATGTCATACTAATCACTCAGTCCACACCAAGCACTCAAGACACATAATTTTTGTCTATTGATTTTAGCTTGATTTTGTGTAGCTTGATGGGCTGACATTGTTAACTTATGTTTTGTGTAGATTGATTTTAGTTTAATTTTCATCTATTGTGTTAACTTGCCATGACAAACAAGTAATTTTTATTTTATGAATTTTTGGGTTGATCACAATAATTATAAGTCTTACACTGAATATTTTCAGCATCATAATACTCACATGAATAATTTGTCACAATGCCATCTTCAATACAAAACATAGAAACCAAATGACAACAATCACAATAACACTAATATCAATAGGGGAAGCTTGATCTCCCCTGTCTTCCATGCCTTCCTTGCCTTCCATGTCTTCCGTGTCTTCCATGATCAAAATTTGTTTATGGGTTATTCATGTAGTATTGTTCTTGATATATAGGATGAACTTGGTATGTACGATCAATTGTGTCAGCCCATCGAAAGAATTCACATCCATTATCATTTGCATATCTTTGACAACCTCAAAACATTCTTCCAGGATTTGTTGATGTCTTTGACATCTTAAGTTCAGCGTCAAGTCCACAATAGCAAAAATGAGTTGTCATTGTGAAGAATAAGAAACTTTAACAAATAATTAAAAAAAATTCAAGTACAAAATCAATGGAGCCTACATGACACTATGACCAACAAGAAAAAATTTCAAGAGAAGAAATTTGGAGAGATAGAAATGAGAAGAAAATTGAAGAATTTTAAGAGGAAGAAGTGCACTAATGATATTTGATAATTTGGGGAAGAAGATGGCTGTTATAGCCTTGCAAAAATGACCGTTAAAGACTTTTTAGAAACCCTTCACGCTCCTAAAGTGAGTTATATCACATGCACTTGACTTGTCTTTGCCACATAGGATGCCAGGTAAAAAAAAGTGTTTAAAATGTTGTGTTTGAGTGGGTACGGGGTCTCTTGGCAAAGTCTTGAGTATAAGAGCTTATTTGACAATCGGAACCAAGTATAAGGGCCTGTCGGGTCATTCCGCACAAAAAATATATTTTTAACCTTAAAAGAATGTCTTATCAAATAGATCCTAATGTCTCGTTATATGTATGATTATATACAAAATTAATAATATAGATATTACTTCCTCTGTTTCAAATTAACTTAATTTTCGAGACTTTTTTCAATGTTCAAAATAGTTAAATTATTCAAAGTTTAAGATGAATGTTTTGATTTTTTTTTTTTATATTTACTCTTTTTATTTATTGAAGTTTTATATTTTCTAGGAGATGAATAACACTACATATTTATTACTTCACATAGGACAATAGTGAAAAGTATACTTTAAATTTTATCTTTCAATATATTTTTAATATGTGTACATTGTCTCACCAATTAAGTTTAAATGGGATGAAGAAAGTAATTGAATTCGTAATTAAAATAATATTTAAGGCCATATGGGTAAAACTGTTGACATTGGGGAAGGGAAGCTCACATATTACAGTTTGGTTGCTAGATTTCCTTTTGTAAACTGCATGATTTGACTTCCATTACAGAATAAGAATGACATGTTTTTCTTTTAATCCCAAAAAAAAAAGAAGAAAAAAAAGACATGCTTTTCTTGAATAAATATATGACTTTGTTATATCTTAGGGAAAAGACATAAATTCTCCCTTGAACTAGTTGCAAAAAGTTGATTACATACTTAAACTATTATGATGATCTATTACACACTTTTACTACTTAAAAGTGAATTTAATATCCCTTTAGAAGTGTAACACCACTTCAAAAGAATACCTCTTATTTGGTGTAAATAACTCCTTATACTTTCGATATGGCTATTTGGAAGTGTTGCTCGAATCTTTTCTCCTTTTTAAAGATTTAACCAACACTTAAGATAAAAGATATAATAAAAAATTAAATAAATGATAATTATCTTTTTCTCAATTAATATGATAGTTCAAAAAATACCTTCTTAACTTAATTTGCGTATAATATTATTGAACCTCTTTGAATTGTTATAGTGTCGCGTCCCATTTCTCGCGAAACGGGATCCTGCACGATGTCATGGGACAACACTTTTGGAAGTTAAAGTTGAAGAGTCTCCACCTAATGAGTTTAAGGTGCATTAGGACACCATTCTAACCTAAAACTAATCTAAAGAGTCTGAGTCAACCAGACAATGAGTAAGGGTTCAGATTATCTTGAAGGGAAGGTGTTAGACACCCTTCGAGATCTGTAAAGGAAGGTCCCGATCGTATCTCGCATTTTATGTGGGGATTTGCAAATAAGGTCTCTTATTTAAAATTATTTTGAATAAATGCCTAGGTGATCAAAATATAAACAAATAAGTATAGCCAGAAAATAAACAATTAAAAATCTAACTACCCCAAACATTTAAAGAAACACAATAAAAGTACTAAGAAACTAAGTGAATTTTTACCGCTCAGATAAGTTACTCGGTTTTTATTTTTGAAAGACAAAAAAAGATTTTGTCATTTTTAGCTCACTTGACTTATTTAAGCTGAAGGACAAAAACCAAGATTTTATCCTATTTAAGCTTGAGTTTAGATCATCACGTCCGAGGGTCCTATTTACCCCTTCTAGGTTGGTTTATTATTAGTCTAAGAGCGATATAAAAGAAATGAACAATACTATCGCTCCTAAAGTGTGCCTATCGTCCCTTCCTATGGTCCAAGAGGCATTGGACTTCTATTTTCGGAAGTTCTAGACTTGAAAAGAATGTAGGGCTCCTATTAAACTCGACATCACTACAAAACATGAAAAATGAGCATTTAACACATAAAGTCTCATATATGCCTCTATTTAACTAGCATGCTTGAAAACACGCATAAATAGTGCAATGTTGTATCATGCTAAGTGTGTGCGAAATAACATTCAAACATTTTTAAAATTTAACAAAAAATAATTAATTCTAAAACATCATCATATCAGAACGTATGGACGCATGATGAAAAATATTTTAAAAGGGTTAAAAGATTTGTTAAAGATATTTATATTACACATTATATAAATTTGAGAAAATCCTATAGGCATGATTATTTCTAACATTTGAAATTTTTAAAGAAATATTTCTATTTAAAAAATGTAGAAAAATATTATTTAAATATATTTAAAATAAAATATTATTTCCTATAGACATGATTTCTAACATGTAAAATTCATTGTTTAAGAAAAAAAAGAATTTATTTGATGATGAACATGTTAAAATTCATGCATAACTTATAGACATATTAAAATGATTTAAGCCCTATAGCATGATATCTAAGTATAGTAACTTTTGAAAACTTATTAACGTAATTTCTAAAAATCTAACTATGACACAATTTAACATATTAAAAAGATTGGTAAATCCTATAAACATGGTATCTAATCATATAATATGCAAAATTATTTTAAAATCCTACAAATTTAAGATCTAAATGACATACTAGAGTATTTAAGAGAAAAATCTAAGTTTTCTAAATCAAAAATTTTTAAACCAAGAAGTTTATTAGTTAAAACTTATTAAAAATTTATGAGCATGATTTTCAAACAACAAAACATATTTAAAAAAAATCATTTGTGACGTATAAGCATGATTAATATTACACATTCACATAGAAAAAGAAGGGGAAAAAAAGAGAAAAAGAACAAATAGCACATAGATCCCTTTACCTCCCATTCCCCAATTTTATTATTATACAGTATTTACAATATAATACAAGCCAAAACAAAATAACTTTTAAAGAAACAACAATATAAAGAAATACAAAAACAAAACTCCTAATGACAAAAAACTGTCCAAATTCCATCCCAGGCGAACTCTTCATCCCAAACGGGCTAAAAGATCCTGCTAAAACACAAACAAAAACTAAAAGAATCATTAAGATATTTAAGAATAAACAACAACAAAAAAAGAATACATACAAAGATAGAAGACTAATAATAATTCAAATTTTTAGAGTCATCTTCCACTCTTAACACATCAAGTACACAAGAATCTCAAGGTTTTCGGGCAAGGCTTGTGTTAAGGGGATCTTTGTATTGAAGTAAACTCAACAAAATCCCAAAGTATGCTAGAAAGATATGCAAATGTATCAAAGTAATCAAGTAAAAGAAGGAATCATTTATTTTGTTTCCTTAAGGCGTGTGAAACTTTGTAATTGTATAGAGTCTGTGAAGTGAAAGTGTTCTCTCTTGTGAATTCTCTGAAAAGTGTGAATGAAGAAGTCTCTTTATATAGTGAGAAACACAACCAGTAAAAGAATAAGTAAATCAATCTCTGAATTTAAGATTATCATAAATAAAATACAAAAATCAATTGATTGATTCAGTCATGAATTTTACCATAAATAAAAAATAGTAAATCAATTAATCACATTAACTTCACCCTAAATCAGTAAATCAAATATCCAGTCAATATCCTACCAAAATTAACTAAATAACAACTGATTTAAAGTAGGAGAGAAATCAATAGAAGATTCATGTGCAAAACTCCAGTTAGTAATATAATTCATTCCATATAATACCTGTAAGTAAAGGTCCTGACCAATTTTATTTAAGTAAAGAGCATCAATTTGAGATAAAACATCGTAAAAAATATGCCAAAATAATAAAAATAAATTGAATGCCCAAAAAATTAAAATTCACAAGTCAAACTATAACAACATTTTTATCATAATAATTGTGATTACGAATCTGTCAATAATTTAATCAAGACAGGAAGATCACGATTAATTGCAAAATTGAAGGAACAACAGGTCAGAAATCAAACTAATCACAATTGTATCAGATCAACAACTCAAATCAACATGTCGTATTAACATCAAATTCTTGAGGGAACCAATGAATTAAACAGTATAGGATTTCATATCGAACCATAGATAAAATCATGAAAAACAGTAAGCAACAAGCAATTTTAATATCTGCATGTTTTAATTAATATAAATTTCTAAGTGTAACAAATATCAAGATAAAAAAATTAAAGAAATCTTACAGCTTCGTAGTCTCACATGTTTAAACACGAAATATCACTGACTAGGATTTGAATTTGTGGCTGCATGGGGTTTTCTTGAGATTGGATTTTTCCGACAAAAAGGGTTGCTGGATGACGGAGGGAGAGAGAGAGGAAGAAATGACCTGTGTGAATTTTCTAGCATGGATAAGGTGGTGCGAGAGGTGGACATCGACGGAGAAAGAGGTAGCGATGTGGAGGAGATGGGCACGGCGAGGTCCCTCTCGCTGGAGACGGGATAGTGAGGGGAGACAGTGAGAGAGAGGGACGACGACTTGGCTTGAGATGAAGAACAAAATTAGAGAGAAAGAGAGTAAGGGTTTGACTGTGGGTGAGGAGAATAAGGAAAATGGGTGGTTGGTTAGGTGGGTCGGAGATGGTGGCGAGGAGAGGAGGCAAGGATGAAGGTGTGCCGGTTGCACAAAGTTTTTTGGTGGTGAGGACTAGCAACCAAAGGCGGAGAAGGAGGTTGATGTAACACCCCCACATTTATCCTACCTAGTTTGAGTAGAGACCCAGAGTAAACTAAAAAAATGACTGAGAAAAGTCACTGGAAGAAAATCACGAAGGCCACCCACGGCTCGTAAAAGAGGTCTCGTAGGTCATCCAACTATCTTGGTGAAAATTTCTAAGTATGAGACCCATGTACGAGATGTCATATGAACCATATGTAATTCCACGACCCGTAGATCCAGGTTCATAGCCTAATGATCCAAGAATTAACTTTTCAGAATATTGAGTTACGAGTTATCAGACGACCCATAATTTATGTTACGACTCGTAAGTCAAGTGTCATAAGTTGAGTTCTAGAAAACCAAGTTTTCAGAATCTTGAAACCACGAGTTATAGACGACCCATAAGTCCACTTAAGGCCTACAAGAGGTTTCGTAGGTACCATGTCAATTTCAAGTAACTTAAACTTTTTGGCACCTTACCTACGAGAGGCCACTTACGGCCCATGAATTGATCCGCATCCTCTAGACGGGATTTCATGGGTTTCTGTAGCAGTTTTAAGAAGGATATTTTTGTATTTTCTTACCCCTTTTAATTAAAGTCTATGCCATTTTGGACTTAATTTAAGTCTTATATCAGAATCCTAGTTGAAATTATCCTTCGTTCACACTTAGGAATCTTGAGAGCATCGGAGAAGGAGAAAAGTGAGTGTTTCAAGTCCAAACATGAGGATCGATAGAGGATTGACTGTCCTTTTAAATTTCAGGTATGTAAGGCTTCCTAAAGCGTAGGATTGATTCTGTCAACGCGCCTTTTTGTTTAATGGGTCGAGTTATTTAAAAGTATTGAGTATTGTAAAATCATGTGATCCTAATCCTTGAGTTATTTGTAATCGTTCTAAGTATTCATGCATGTTTATGAATGAGTTAGAGAGTTATTTGCTGGTTACATAAGGTTTGAGGTATAATATTTGCATTCCTTACTATGAACTCTGAATTGCATCATTTTATATAACTACCATTTCTTTGATCATATGGAGTCCATGACTATGATTGTTTGAGTTGAGTAAACTGGGTATGATTGAGTTTGAAGAGCATGTTGCATTGTAATTGCATATCCATTGAGCGTCTTACTTATATTATATGATAGGCCTAGTTGAGTGGAGTCTAAATGACCATCTGAGTTTGAGTCGTAATTACATGCATGGTTGATTTTCTTGATTGGCTAAGTTGATGAGTAAATGAGTTGTAATACCCCACAACTCTATTCATACGATCCAAATTTTTTTGTCGTAAGTATATAAGCTTGAACCTAATGATGCCTTGCATGTACCTATATTTTAATGTTTATTCCTATATATGTGAAGAGTATTAGAAGTGTATTAGATTCATAAGAGACCCCTAGTACTTATTCGAGTTCAAAACTTTCCTATCGATTGAGTTTTTCTTATTAGATTATGCAAGGATCAACTTTAAATGACATAACTCTTAGCACATAGATAATTAGATATCCCATAACCTTCCAAATGAAATCTCTTTGAATTATCTTTCCAACACAACTGATTTCACCTTATTTGGAGTTTAGAGTCAAAAGTTATGACTGTTTACTGTAGACTAGCAGAGCAGAGTTTAAATTGTGAAACCTACTTACGGGTCGTGGTATGAAGTATGACCCGTACTGTTAACTTGTGAAAAAATTTCTACAAGTCTATTTTTGAGTCCCAAACTTGACGTACCCATCTACTGATCGTAGAAACTTCTATGGACTGTAGATTATACTCATAAAATCATCCAGAAACTCTGAAATTTGTCAAAAAGTTTACAAATGAATTTCTACGGGCCATGGAACTTTCTACGGGCCATACATTGGCCCATGGACGACTTTGAAAGCTTTTTAAGAAAGGTTATTTTGGTCTTTTCCTACCCTTTCAAAGTTTAAACTTGATGTTTTTACATTTATATAAGCCCCTAAACATAACTAATCAATCCATGTACGTTCATAACATATTCCAAGACTTTAAACAAGGTTTCAAGAAGAAAAAAGCTAGGGTTTCAAGAGAATCAAGTGCGTTCTTAAAAAAAATTTAAATTTTCAGATATGTAAGGCTACTCATAACTTTGAATTGAGTTCATTCACGCGCCCACATGTTGATTCCTTGTAATTGAGTTCGAGTAAAGTTTTATCCTAATTCTTGAATTGATTTCTTGTGTTGTTGATTGTCCTATTGAGTTCTTTGTACATAAAAACATATTGAACATGTTCATTAGTTGGGTATTTGATTGATTGCATGTTCATTTCTTCATTCACATGAACCTTAATTGAGGACTATATTTGATTTTATGCCTTATTTCAAATTGAGACTTTATGGTCATTTTGTAAATTTAACAAAGATGATTTTTGAACATATTTTATTGAGTTTGCATGAACATAAGTCTAGAGCATAAATAATGATTTGAGAAAGTGTCTTGATGAGATGATATATGTTTCAATTAATTTTGATGAAACTGAGCATTTGGTTTAAATGACATTTTGAGTAAATACTTTGATGATGATGTAAATGATTTCGAAAATACTTTTATTGATGAAAGGTGATGATGATGATGTTTTGAGATGAGTTTGAATGAGTTTTAAATAAAATATATTAGGAGTAGTATTGAGCACCGAGTGGGTATAACAAGAGTGACTCAAACCCCATAACTACGCCACCAGCGTAGGATAGTTGTACAGTTAACTCTAGTAACTCCTGTCCCAAAAAGATGGACGAGAATGATGGATCCATAAGATAGAGTGACGTCCTTACCTTGGCAAGTAATGGACAGGTGTGACAATAACGTTGCCTTCGTTGTACATCACCAAATTTTGGTGGGGGTGGAGAGTATGTCGGTTAAAGAACCTCCCTTATTTTACATAACTAATTTGACTGAGTTGCATATTATTGAGTTTACTTTCAAAGCATGACTTTATTCTTAAACTTGCATATTTTACTGAATTTAGTTACTTGAGTTGAGTATCTTTGAGTATGCCCT
The DNA here is from genome assembly GCA_038996855.1 of Solanum aculeatissimum. NCBI lineage: Eukaryota > Viridiplantae > Streptophyta > Magnoliopsida > Solanales > Solanaceae > Solanum > Solanum aculeatissimum. The sequence goes on along the minus strand of JBCEWC010001460.1, from coordinate 29,354 downwards.
ATCCTTTCTAGCCATTTTACATATCAGTGTATTCCATGTACTGACGTCCTTTTAGAATGCATCATTTTATGATGCAGAGACAGGTATTAGAGATCATCAATAGGCGCTTCGTTGAGGATCTTATGGCATTTAACTGACTGGTGAGTCCTCCCTTACATGTGGAGGATACCCCACTTATCTTTCTTGCTTTGAGTCGTTTACTCGTAGAAAGAGCGTGAAAAATTGAGCGTTTCTTATCATAATCCTTTTTTGTAGCAGAAGTATTTTCCGATTCTCCAGGGAAATATATTGGTCTAGCATAAATAACTCGAGGATTTCAATTGATCCTTTCCGGAGAATTAGATGGTCTTCCTGAACAGGTAGTATTTTATGTTTCTTTGAGTTTAATATCCATGACCTATCATGGTACCATCTAGATTTTTAGAATTAGAGGCTTCATAGATATTGATTAGAGGATTTGTTGAGTATTTATTCTTCCAAACTTGGTTATTGGAATTCATTTTACAAAAGCTTTATTATTTTATTGATGTTCTTTATTTGGAGTATTCTTCCGCTGTTGAGTAAGATGTGATGATAAGGCCAAGTGGTTCTCTTGGGGAATCAACAATGGTTCTTTAAGTTCTGGCCATGCCAAGGGTACCCTCCCAGATCTTGACATGAGTAGAGATGAGATGTATTGAATCAATGAGATGAGATTGAGTTGAGTTGCATGAGTACATTTTAGTCTTGGAAGTAGTATTTCGTATCGAGCGAGTAAGAGGATAACTCCCTAGAACTACGTTATCAGTGTAGGATATCCGTGAAGTTAACTCTGACTACTCATGTCCCAAAAGATGGACATTCTCTTTAGATTTGAGAGAGAGAGTAAGAGATTGACGTCCTTTACCTTGGCAAGTTTAGGACGTGTGTGATAATAATGTTGGCATAGTTGTGCATCACCAAACTAACGGTGGTGGGAGGTATGTTGGTTAGAGAAACTTCCAAGAAATATTTGACTGAGCATACTATATTTTTTTAAACTAAGTTGCATAAAGCATTGAGTCTAATTCAAAGTATGATTTCAAAACTCAAAACTCATATATTCACTGAGCTGAGTCATGAGTTAAATGAGTTGAGTTTCGAGTCGAACTTACGAAGATGAGTCGAGCCCTATGTGTTTACTTTAGCCAATCTTACATATCGATATATTCCTTGTACTGATGTTCGTTGGGCTTGCATCGTTAATAATGTAGATACAGGTGATAGAGGACTTCAACAGGCGTACTGTTGAGGTTCAGTTCCCTTGCATCCAGAGTTGGTGAGCCCTCTTTGCTATCCAGATGAGCCTTTTTTTCTATATTTTATTGGTTATTACTATCTTCTTTGAGTTGGTAGCCATGACTTGTCATGGTACCATTTAGATATTAGAGGTAGAGACTTCATAGACATTGAGTAGAAGATTATTGAGCATTTTATTTTTCAAACTTGGTCATTGGAGATTATTTTATAAGAGCTTTACCACTTTATTGATGTCTTTTATTTGAGCATTCTTCCCCTGTCGAGTAAGATGTGATGATGAGGCCAGGTGGTTCTCTTGAAAAATCAATAATGATTCTCTAAATGTCGGCCACTCCAAGGGTACCCGCTCGGGGCATGACAAACTTGGTATTAAAACACAGAGTTCAAGTGTCCTAGGAAGTCTATGAAGTCATGTCTAGTAGAGTCTTGTTTATGGGTGTGTTGTGCACCACACTTTATAAGTAGGAGGATATGGGACATTAGGAATTGTTATACTTTTTCTATATTCTGAGTTTGTGTGATAGAGTTTAACTCTATTAAAGTGTCTATCTGATTCGTGCGTTACACGTTTGCAGATTATGCCTCCTAAGCATACCACGACCCAAAGGGATGCTTCAACCTCTAATGCTGAGAATCCCCCTCTAGAGGTCCCTGTTTAGATAAAGACGAGGGGTCGAGGCCGACCAACTAGAGCCACCAGGGTTACACAAGCACCTACTACTGCATCTGCTCCTACTAGAGAGACCGATTTCAAATGAGTAATTACTATGCTCACCCAGATTGTAGCTGCTCAGAGTTGGAATTAGAGTTCACATGCTCCTATTTCTAGCTCCCGAGATCCAACTACTGCAACCAGTCTTAGGGATTTTTTGAGGATAAACCCACCAATCTTCAAAGGGTCAAAGGTTGAGGAGGACCCTCAGAATTTCATTGATGAGATGTGAAAAGTTCTAAAAGCCATGCATATGACTGAGACTGAGGGAATTGAGCTTGCTGCCTATCAGCAGAAGGATGTGCCTTTCTTGACCACTTCTTTCCCCAGGAGTTGAGAGAGGAGAAGATTGAGAAGTTCATAAACTTGAAGCAAGAGGGGTTAATTGTCAAAAAGTATAGCCTGAAGTTTATCCAGTTATCTAGGTATGCTCTCGAGATGGTCCAAGATATAAGAGTGAGAATGAGAAAGTTTGTATCCGATTTAGGTAAATATGTGAAGAAAAAGGGTAAGGCAACGTTGCTAATCCCAGGCATGGGTATCTCCAGAGTTATGGTTTATGCACAACAACTTGATGAAGACAAGAAAAAACATAGAGAAGAGCACTTGAGTAAGAAGGCCAAGTCAGCAGGACATGCGTCTAATCAACCTAAGTAGAGTAAGGGCAACCAATCCCACTTTCAGAAGAGATCTAATAACTATGCACCATCCTCAACCAGTGCACCAACTCTGAATAACAGGTATGATCAAAAGTCCCAAGGTCAGTAAAACTTCAGAGCACAGGGTTCCCAGGCCAGTGTGACCCTTGGCTCAAAAGAGAAGCCACTTTGTGAGAGATTTAACATAAAACATCTAAGAGAGTGTAAAGAGGGAGGGGATGACTACTATAAGTGTGGCCAGGTGGGTCATTTTCAGAGAAAGTGTCCATTGTGGAACAATTAGGCCTAGGCTTCTACTACAGTACCACCAGCCAAAGGTAACCAAAGAGATCCTGCACCAGAGACAGGTAGTGGAACTAACCGTCTATGCAATGGGAAATTGAAATGACCAAGAGGTTGCACTACATCTTCTAATGGGTATGCTTTGAGTCTTTACCTTTGATTGTTATGCTTTGCTTAATTTGGGCGCAACTGTGTCCTTTGTGATGCCATATGTGGCTAGTAAATTTGAGATTTTCCTGATTGTTTACTTAAGCCATTTTCTGTTTCTACTCTTGTTGTGAGTCTATTCTAGCCGAGAGAATTTATAGAGATTGCGTAGTTTTCATCCATCATACAGATACTCTCACTGATTTGATTGAGTTAGAGATGGTTGACTTTAATGTAATTCTTGGCATGGACTGACTTCACGCCTGTTATGCCTTTGTTGATTGTAAAACCTGGACTGTCAAATTCCAATTTTCAAATGCGCCTGTCCTAGTGTGAAAGGGAGATCCTTCTTTGCCTAAGGGTAAGTTTATTTCCTACCTTAAGGCTAGAAATTTAATCTCTATAGGATGTATCTATCACCTCATGTGAGTTAAGTCTGATGATGTTGAACCTCTTACCTTCGAGCCCGTCCCGATTGTGAATGAGTTTCTCGAAGTGTTTCTTAAGAATCTTCTTGAAGTCCTTTCTGATAGGGAGATTGACTTCAGAATCAATGTTTTCCCAACATCTAACCCATCTCCATTCCGCTGTATAGGATGGCCCTAGCCAAGTTAAAGAGTTGAAGGAGCAGTTGAGAGATTTGTTAGAGAAGGAATTTATTAGACCGAATATCTCATCATGAGGTGCTTTGATTCTATTCGTGAGAAAGAAGGATGGTACCCTCAGGATGTGTATTGACTATCTCTAGTTGAATAAGGTGACAATCAAGAATAAGTATCCCTTTCCAAGGATCGACGACTTGTTTGACGAACTTTAGGGTGCTACTATTTTCTCCAAGATAGACCTGAGATCAAACTATCACCAGTTGAAAGTGAAAGAATGTGACATCGCACAAATGGATTTTTGAACTCGATATGGTCATTTCGAGTTCTTGGTAATGTTCTTTGGGTTGACAAATGTACCTGCAACCTTCATGGACTTGATGAACAGAGTATTCAGACCATACCTTGACATGTTTTTTATTGTATTCATCAATGATATTTTGGTGTATTCCAAATATGAGGAAGAGCATGCGAATCACCTTAGGATTGCCTTGCAGGCACTTAAGGATAACGAGTTGTATGCAAAAAAATTTAAATGCGAGTTTTGGCTTAAATTTGTGGCATTCCTAGGTCATGTAGTTTTGGGTGATAGTATACAAGTGGACACTCAAAAGATCAAGGCCGTTAAGAACTGGCCTAGACTAACCTCTCCAATTGATATAAGAAGTTTTCTAGATTTGGCTGATTACTACCGCAAATTTATTGATGGATTTTCTTTCATATTCGCATCGTTGACTAGACTAACTCAGAAGAAGGTCAAGTTTCAATGGTCCGATGAGTGTGAGGAGTTTTCAAGAGTTGAAAATAAGGTTGGCCACTACTCTAGTATTGACTTTGCGTGAAGAAACTAATGGGTTTTCCATTTATCATGATGCTTCGATAGTGGAATTGAGATGTATATTGATGCAAAAGGGTAAAGTTATTTCTTATGCTTCAAGACAACTTAAGGTTCATGAGAAGAATTATCCTACCTTTGAATTAGAATTGGCAGCAGTGGTGTTTGCTCTCAAGCTATAGTGCCACTACTCATATGGTGCATAGGTCGTTGTCTTCACAGACCATAAGAGCCTGCACTATGTCTTCATCCAGAATTAATTTAACTTGAGATAATGGATGTGGCTTGAGTTGCTTAAAGACTATGATATGAGCATCCGCTACCACCCAGGTAAAGCTAACCTGGTTGCTGATACTCTTAGTAGGTTTTCTATGGGGAGCACTGCTCATGTGGGAGAGGAAATAAAAGAGTTAGTTAAAGAGGTTCACAGTCTGGCATGATTGGGAGTCCAACTAGATGAATCAGGTGAGGGTGGAGTTGTGGTACATAACGGGTCTGCATCATCCCTAGTAGTGATGATGAAGGAGAAGCAAGACCAATATCCTATCCTACTGCAATTGAAAACCGATGTGCATAAGCAGAAAGTGATGGATTTTTCTAAAGGGGGATATGGAGTATTGAGATATCAAGGCAGAATGTGTGTTCATGATGTTGATGGTATTTGAGAAAAGATTATGACAGAAGCCCACAACTCTAAATATTCTATCCACACGGGCTTAAATAAGATGTATCATGCCTTGAGAGAAGTCTATTGGTGGAGTGGAATGAAGAAAAACATTGTTGAGTTTTTTTCCAAGTGCCCAAACTGCCAACAAGTTAAGGTTGAGCATCAAAGGCCTTGTGGAGTAGCTCAGAACTTTGAGATTACAGAATGGAAGTGGGATATAATTAACATGGACTTTGTCACAGGTTTACTGAGGTCACGCAGATAACATGATTTAATTTGGGCGATAGTTGATCAGATGACCAAATCTGCACACTTCTTGGTAGTAAAGACGACTGACACCATAGAGGACTATGCCTGATTATATATAAAAGAGATTGTGAGACTGCATGGAGTTCCTTTGTCTATCATTTTAGATAGAGGAACCCAATTCACTGCTCAATTTTGGAGGTCTTTTCAGAAAGGCTTAGGTTCAAAGGTGAATCTCAACACTGTTTTTCACCCATAGATCGATGGCCAGGCAGAACACACAATTCAGACCTTGGAAAATATGTTGAGAGCCTATGTCATCGACTTCAAAGGTAGTTAGTATGACCATTTGCCTCTGTTTGAGTTTGCCTATAATAATAACTTTCATTTGAGTATTTAAATGGCTCCATATGAGGCACTTTATGGGAGGAGGTGTAGATCACCGATTAGTTGGTTTTGAGGTGGGTGAGGCAGAGTTGATTGAACTAGACTTGGTTCACTAAGCCATGGAGAAGGTGAAAATCATACGAGAAAGATTGAAAACTACACAGAGTTGATAGAAATCCTATACTGATGGAGAAGAAGGGACTTAGAGTTTGAGGTCGATGATTGGGTGTATCTGAAAGTGTCACCTATGAAGGGTGTGATGCGATTTGGAAAGAAACGAAAGTTGAGTCTGAGGTGCATTGTCCCTTATCAAATTATGAAGAGAGTGGGAAATATAGCCTACGAATTAGAGCTACCACTAGAGCTAGCGACTATCCATCCGATCTTCCACATTTCCATGCTTAAGAAGTGTTTGGGAGATCCACAATTAGTTGTGCTGGTTGAGAGTAGTAGAGTAAAGGACAAATTGAGCTATGAGAAGATTCCCGTTTAGATTATTGATCGACAGGTTTGTAAGTTGAGGACCAAAGACTTTGCATCTGTCAAAGTACTGTGGAGAAATCTATTTGTAGAAAAAGATACTTGGGAGGGTGAAGAGGATATGAAGGCCAAGTACCCCCATTTGTTTCTACCTACTGATGATGAGAGAGTTGATGGTAATGATTCCTTCCAAATTCTTGAGTTCCCTCCATTCTGAGTTAACTGGCAATAGTATCCTAGAGTTCGGGTGGTGATTGAGTTGATTGTTGACTGCTTACTTGTTTTACTTCCTTATTTTCTTGATTGATTTATTGCATGAGTGAGTTGAGAGCTATTTTTATTGTTGAAGTCCGGATAGGATTCGTGCCTTGACTATTTCCTATATTTCTCTACATTCAAGGACGAATGATCCCAAGTGGGAGATAATGTAACACCCCCAAATTCATCCTACTTAGTCTGAGTAGAGACTTAGAGGAAACTGAGAAAATGACTGAGAAAAAAATCAATGGAAAAAAATCACGAAGGCCACCTACGGTCTGTAGTGTTACCTACGACTCATAGAAGAGGTCTCATAGGTCACCCAACTATCTTGGTGAAAATTTCTAAGTATGAGGCCCATGTACGAGATGACATACATATCGTATATAATTCCACGACCCGTAGATCCAGATTTGTAGCCTGGTGACCCAAGAATTAACTTTTCAGAATATTGAATTGCGAGTTATCAGATGACTTGTAATTTATGTTTTGGCTCGTAAGTCAAGTTTTGTAGGTTGAGTTCTAGAAAACCAAGTTTTTAGAACCTTGAAATCATGAGTTATCAGACGGCTCGTAAGTCCACTTACGACTCGTAGGAAGAGGTTTCATAGGTCCCATGTCAATTTCTAGTAACTTAAACTTTTGGGCACCTCACCTACGAGAGGCCACTTACCGTCCGTGAATTGATCCACGACCTGTGGACGGGATTTCATGGGTCCCTATGACAATTTTAAGAAGGGTATTTTTGTCTTTACTCTTTCGTGGATTACTCTTTTGTACTCTATCTACTTTTATTAATGCGAATTTCCATTATCATCATTATCAAGTAAATAAAAAATTGAACCGTTAAGGACTTAAAAATCGATAAAAAATATTTTATTGGTTTGTTATTAGTTTAGAATATTTAAAAATCAAAAACTGATAAGTTGAACCATTAATGTATAAAACCAAATTGAACCGACCGATGCACACCCCTAATATTTACTGAGTTGAGTTATGAGTTGAGTTCTGAATCGAGCTTACTGAGTCGAGTCGAGCCTTATGTGTTTACTTAAGCCAATATTACATACCAATATATTCCATGTATTGACGTCCGTTGATCCTTCATCGTTAATAATGCAAATACATGTGATAGAGGACTTCAACTGGCGCATCATTGAGGTTTAGTTCCTTTGCATCCAGAGTTGGTGAACCCTCCTTGCTGTCCCGATGAGCCTTTCTTTCTATCTTTTATTGGTTAGTACTATCTTCTTTGAGTTGGTAGCCATGACCTATCATGGTACCATTTAGATGTTAGAGTTAGAAGATTCATAGACGTTGGGTAGAGAATTGTTGAGTATTTTATTTTTCAAACTTGGTCATTGACGATTATTTTATAAGAGCTTTACCACTTCATTGATGTCTTTTATTTGATATTCTTCTGCTGTTGAGTAAGATGTGACGATGAGACCAGGTGGTTCTCTTGGGAAATCAACAATGATTCTCCAAGTGCCGGCCACACCAAGGGTACCCGCCCGGAGCGTGACAGTTGGGGACGACTAGTCCTATTGAGAAGAGGAAAGTTAAAAAAAAAGGTTTTTGAGAGTTTGAGGGGTGTAATGGAAAGAAATAAAATGAGAATCACTATTAGCCATTAGATTACAATGATCAACGAATGAGATTGAATTAACATGAAATTGGGTTAAAAATATAAAATTGAGCCATAAATTGATCCAATTTAGGTTAGGATTGAAAGAGATTGTAAAGGAATTGACTAGAATTGAAATGGATTGTACAAAAATTGACTAGAATTGAAATGAATTGGGTTAAAAGGGCTACCAAATAAATAAATTGGGACGAAATTGAATAGATTATCATCTAATTAATTATAACAAAATAATAATAGATGTAAATATGCAATATTTTATCAAAATGTTAATTTTATATGGAGAAAATACGTAATGTATGCTAAAATTGTTATGTAAAAATATTTGAACATATTAAATTATTATTTTAAATTAAAAATTAATAAAATAAGGTAGTAAAAATATAATGCATTAATAATAAACAGAATAAGTAATAAATAAATAATAATAAATATTACTACTACTATTATTACCTTTAAAGTAATTATAATAATAAAAAGTAAATAATAATAATAATAATAAAGGTAATTTAAAATGATAAAATAATTTACAAACAAATTTGAAAAATCAAGAATGTTAAAAATATGCAATTATTTGGATAAAAATTGAAAGAAAACTCATTTATTTTAAAAGTTTTAAAAATACCTATTTTAATCAAATGACAATCTAAAAAATGGGAACCTATACAACGTCATGGGAAACTCTTTTGGGATTTTGAAATTGAATTGAAGTTGAAGAGTCACCACCTAATGAGTTTAAAGTGCATTTGGACACCATTCTAAACTACAAACTACTTTAAGGGTCAAAGCTACCTGATATCGGGTAAGAGTTCAAATTACCTTGAAGGGAAGGTGGTAGGCATCCTTCGAGGTCTGCAAAAATGGGTCTCGACCGTATCTCACATTTTATGTGGGGTTAACTGTCACGCCCCGAGAGGGTACCCTAGACGTGGATGGCACCCAAAGACTATTGCTAGTCCCCAAGTGAACCACTTGGTCTCATCACATTCATTCAACCAATATTTAACATATCAAAGAAAGACAAAAGATAGAAAAAAGGGTGAACAATTTCAACATATAAATGGTCAAGTCAAGTCAATGAGGCTAGTATGAAAAGAACTATCTCAAAATAATATCCAGTCAAACAAATCAACTCTAGTCTATGAAGACTCTATCAACTGTTCAATGGTGCCAATGACAGGTCTATGACTACCTCAAATCAAAAGAAAAATAAGTCTAAAGTCTAACTCTAAAAGTTAAATAAAATAAATATTGTGTATCCTCTGAGATCAAGGAGGACTCACCAATCAGCTGAAAAGTGGAGAAGATTCTCAACGAAGCGCTTGTTGATGATCCCTAGTACCTGTCTCTGCATCATAAAGTGATGCAGTCCAAATGGATATTAGTATGTGGAAAATAAGAGTATGTAAAATGACTGAATGAAACATATATAGGTAGAATAACATCAACTCAGAAAATACTCAACAGGATGTCAAATGTCTATCTAAAGCAAGAATAAAGAATAGATAATGACTACTCAATACCAATCCAATCCATTTCAATTCCAATCAAATCAGAGTACTATCAGGACGAAACCTTTTATAGGAGTTTCTTTTATCCGACAACAATCATTTATAAGCCATTGATCATACAACAATCCCGTTGATATTTTCACAATCGTTCAATCCTTTCCAGGGTAAAGAACGAATTAATCCACTCTGGATTAGAAAAAGAGTCCTCTATTATTTCAGGGACCTATTAAGAGGAAGCATTCAACTTAACGGTTTCAATCCTCTCCTACGTTGGCGACATAGATAATGAGTTCGTGTTGGACTTACTCTCACTCAATTCAGTGCTCAATACTCCTCCCAAGACTCAATGCTCGTAAGACAATCAACCTCAATCAAACCAATCATGAGTCTCATAAGGACTCTTATCAATCCATCAATTCCATCACAATCAAGTTTTTTGACCTATCAACCATCCAATCAACTCTCAATCATATCTTTCAAGAGGATTTTAGACCAATCATTAATAGAACTATCAATTAGATCAATTTTTAGAGTTCAATTATGAAGGCTCTTAGGACCATTAAGTTATATCAACCTATCATTATACTCACATCCCAATCACACTCAAGATCATACCATCAAGGCTCTAGACTCAATTTCTAGATTCATTCATGCAATATTTTATGAAATAACATATAGGATTTGTGAAATAACTTATGTAAACGTATTTATTCAGTAAATCAAATTTATGATGATCATCAAGCGTGTAAAAGTACGTAAAATATATAGTTTACTAGAAAACCTTCAAAGGAAACAAGCATGGAGACTCAATACTTTCACAATATTTCTATTACCATAAATAGGGGTACATGGAAGAACATTACCATATTTTAGTTTAGCCTTACATACCTGGTATGAAGTTTGACAATCAATTCCTAAGGGTTTCTACTCAAATCGCTTGAATCCCTTACTTTCTACTCCTCTTCTTAGCCCTAGCTTCTTAGTTAGTATGTAGTAGGGACTTAGGAATGAGTTTTGAAACACTTTTTAGGCAAAAAATGACCTATATTGGTTGTGCATTAAGTTTAGGAGGGGTAGAAAAAAGTCTGGAATGCCCCTCGAAAAAATTAAAAAATTTGCCCTTCGAAACACAAAGTCCACGTCGCAGACTTGGGCATTTTTGTCGAAATTCTTTTGATCGAGTTTCTAATCCCGTAGAAAATATTGGGATCGCCATTAAGTGCAAATCCACGACGAGTCCGCGATGCGTACATGTAACACACTTTTCTAGAATTGTATTTTTGCCCCCAAAAATTATCTTTCGATTCGATTTTTCTCAAAATCAACCAAGACCATTTTTCTACATATATTTCATGCTGATCGTGATTTTGACTTTGGATTTTTCAAAAAAGTTTGGGAAGATGTGTTATGCAAACGTCTCTCATCTAGGAATATTTTAATAATTTTACCGGGTGTAACATTAACAAATTGTGTCTCTAATTTAAAATAGTATTCTAATTAATCTTAAGTGATCACAAAATAAAAATAAAAATAAAACAAGTAAATATAGGAATAAAACAAATATATTAAAGGACTAATCTACCCCAAATAATTAAGAATAAACAAAAAGAGAAAATATTAAACTAAGTGATTTATTATCACTTGGATCAGTACTCGACTTTTTATTTCCGAAAGACAAAATTAGATTTTGCCAATTTTAGCTCGCTTGACTTATTTAAGCCGAAGGACAAAAATCAAGATTTTGTCCTACTAAGCTCGAGTTAAATCACATCATGTCCGACGGTCCAATATACCCCTATCCCTCCTAGGTTGATTTATTATTAACCTAAAAGTGCACTAAGAGAAAATGAAAAATACTAATTGTTTTCTCAAAGTGCCTATCGCCCCTCTTAAAGTCTAAGAGACATTGGACTTCTAATTTTGATGGGTTCTAGACTTAAAAAGAATATAGACTCCTAGTAGACTCCACATCAATATAAAACAAAGAGGACGAGCAATTAACACATAAATCTCAAATATGCCTCTCATCTCATTATCTAGCATGCTTGGAAACACACATAATTGTGAAGAAGTCGTGACATGCTAAGTGTGTCCAACATAGATCAATATTCAAATGCAATATTAATCCTACAAGAATTATTTAAAACTAAGTTAATTAAGCAAGAGATTTCACTGATTTTGAAGCATTAACATGTTTGAAAATATTTATCGCGACCTATATGCATAATTTCTAAATTAAAAATATTTACTAAACTCTATTAACATGATTTCTAAATCATATGACTTGTTAAAATAATGCTATATGCTGAAAATTATTACCAATCCTATAAACATGATTTCTATATGAATAACATGTTGAGAAAAAATATTTATTTTTCAACCTTAAAAGCATGATTTCTAAGAAAAAAAAAATATTATTAAAACTTGATTAAAATTTTAAAAAGCATGAGATACATGACACTCTATAGACACGATTAAAATATTATTGCATCCTATAAGCATGATTTATATGTGAAATAAGGATTTAAAAATATTTGTTAAGCATAAAGGACATATTTTTTTTTTAATTAAATTAGGATTTTATTGATGATAATTATGAATTTGAACTGGGCCCAACCCCAGTATATTGCCAAGTCTAAGCATGCTTTAATTAACAAGTTAAGAATTATTTGATAAGCCCTATAAACATGATAACTAAGTGATTAATGTATCAAAATTATTATATAAAAACCTACAAACATGAATTCTAATTACAGGATATTTTATGAAAGGGTATTAGAATATTTGAAAGAAATGGTGATTTCAACATCTTAAAAAATAAACAAATAAAAATAGGCAGATTATTTTAATTAGCTATTTAGATCACATTTCTTTTTAAATTTAATAAAAATTTAAAGAAGAGAATCACATGAATCACAATTAAACAATTCTAAGCATGATGACTATGACTAACAAACTAAATCACTTAAGCATGTTGTTCAAACACACATAGATTATAATAAAGTGGTCAAAATAAACAAGTACCACATATATTCCCCTCCCCCTGTTCCCCAAATTTTATTATATAATGTTTACAAATGTTGCGGACCAAAAGTAAATTCTAAAAACTAAAAGAATACAAAATATTAAAAAGTAAATAACGCCATCTGAATTCCATCCCAGAGATTACAGGCGAACTCTTCAATGCCTTGAATGGACTAAAGATCCTGCTAACACAAACACTAAAAGAAACGTGAAATGAATATAACATAAAGCAAAATAAGGCAAACTCGTACATGGTTACAATTAAAGTGATACAATTAAGAAGAAGCAAATCCAGGAATCAATGATACCATAATTATCCGAATAACAATATTTAATATCCAATCCTCGACACGTCAATTTCACGAGAATCTCATGGATTTTGAGCAATGCTCGTGCTGAAGAGGATATAAAGACAAGATAACAAGGATAGTCTTGGCTGGGCAACCAGTATGAAACAAAGAAGCATCAAAGTAATGGTGTTTTTAGTATCAAAATTTCTAATGATCAGTATCAAAGAAAAGAGAGAAGAACTTGAGGGATTTCATGTGTAGAGTATTTCTTTGTGGAATTTTTTTTCGTCTAAAGAGTGTCCATGAAAAGAATGAAAAGGATCTGGTTATATAGTGAAAGAGTCAAGCATTAAGAGGGAAATAATCAATTAAGGGTAAATCAAATAAAGGTTACCTTAAATTCATGAAGAAAATCAATTAAGCAGCAAATTAAAATAATCAAGTGATACTTATCATAACAGGAGCAGGTAAGAATATCATGGGATCCAAAATTAGAATATTGAATAATATCAACGGACCATTCCATAATAAAAAAGATGATCAACAAACATTTACCATAATTAACCTCCAAAATCAAGCAACCAAATATTGAAAATAATCTAATATCAAAGTTATTCATATAATTGTAAATTGAACATAACAATCTGTTAATTATAATGAATAATCCCAAAAATCATACGGTAATTGTGCAAGACATCCAAAGCATGAATCATACACCTTAATTAGAGCTGAATTTAAACTAAAGAAAAACATATCAAACAAATATAATATCAGTGATTCCCAGGACCAAAACTCAATCATATCACAAAGAGTTCATAGTCATATCCCACTACTTGCATAAGAGTTCAGGATTTAGAACAATACTTGTAAAGCAGAATTATGTGAATTAATCAACTAGAAGAAAATAGACAATTGAGTTGATAGAAAATAAACTAAAAACATATCGAGATAAGTCCATAAATAATAATCTTGACTTTATAATTTCAATCGATTATGATTGGAGTTTGCTTCGCTAGAGGGGCAACAGTCTGATTTGAGGTTGTTCGGTGTTGCATGGGTCTTTCCCAGCGGGTTAGGAGGTTAAGGGGATGGGTCATTGGTGGTCACTAATGGAGTAATGATGGGGAATAACAACGTCACCGAGCTTGGGGTCATTGAAAGGGGTCGCAGATCGATGAGGAGAAAGAGGAGAGGAGAAAAGAGGGGGCCGCTAGTGGCTGGACAGGGTTGTCTACCAGCGGAGCATGGGTCGTTTAGTTATGGGCCTTTTCCGGCAGTGTCCTTCGAGAAAGGGGACGGAGGATAGTAACAGGGGCGGTTCACCGGAGGATAAAGGGCCCGACAGGGGGTCGTTTGGTAGCGAAGAGAGGTGGTCGTCGGCGGAGAAAGGGGTAGCGATGGTGGAAGAGATGGGGATGATGAGGTCCCTCTCGCCGGAGATAGGACAGTGAGGGGAGTTGATTGACCGAAAAGGAGAGAGGAAGGGAAGGGGATGAGGGAGAGAGGAGAGGTGGCGTCAGGCAGCGGGGCTGTCGGTGGTGGTGGTTGGTGGCGGCTCAGATGGTGAGAGGAGGAAAGTAAAGGGATTAAATCCTGGTCGTAGGATGAAAATAAACCAACGAATGAGATCAATTTTCAGGACATGGGTCGGATCTGAACTGGAATTGGGTTGTCCAGATTTGGATTAAATAGAATTGACTTGGGCATTTAAAATTAGGCCATATTTAATCCAATTAGGCTAGAATTGAAATGAATTATAAGGAAATGGACTAGAATTGAAATAAATTGAATTAAAAAGGCTATGAATTAAATAAATTGGGGTGAAATTGAATATATTGTCATCTAATTAATAACCATATGCAATATTTTTTTTTATCAAATAATAATTTATGTAAAGAAACTACGTAATATGCCCGTAATATATTCTAAAACAACAATGTAAAATATTTGAAATCATTACTTTAAAGTGAAAATTGATAAAAATAAAATAATAAAGATATGTAATGCATTTAAAATATGATATTAATATACTAATAAAATAAGTAACAAGTAAATAATAATAAAAATCACCGTTACTATTATTATCACTAAGATAATAATTATTGTAATATTAAAAGTAAATAATAATAATAACAATAAAGGTAAAGGTAATTTAAAATGACAAAATAATTAACGAACAAATTTTGAAAAATCAAGAAAGTTAAAGATACGCAATTATTTGGATAAAAATTAAAAATAAACTCATTTATTCTAAAAAATTTAAAAATACTTATTTTAATCAAATGACAATCTAAAATGGATTATGGGTTATAGGTCGGTCAAAATTGGGTGTCAACATATAATTCTATCACCAAATATATAAATGTTTTTGTATTTAAAAAACGAATATTTTTGTACTTGCTAATAAGTGCATATAATTTAACTGATGTTTTTGTTTCCATTTTGACTAAATGTGAAATGGGTAGATGAAAAAAACAATAAGAATGCAAAATTGGTTATGTAATTTCTATTTTAATTAATATTATTTGAAAAAAATAAGCAACAATTTAAAGCAAGTTAAATCTTGACACATTTGTGTTGAATTTATTATAATGATGCAGATAACACCATTGAATCGAGAGGAGAACCAAACTAGAGAGAGACTTTTTTATTGATGACTATGAAAGAGTTTTATCTCTCAAAAGAATTCTCAAAGTGATTTATATATCGACTCTAAGTCTCTAACACTTATCTTCCACCGACTTCTAGTAACAAATATCTAACTACCGGATCACCTATATAATAGCTCCGCTAATCATTTATAATTCTAACCATGTATATTTTTTATCCACTTTTAACACTTCCCCTCAAGCTAGTAGTTGAAATATATTTAGCACTACTAGCTTGAACAATAACAACTCATGTTGTGGTCTTCCTAAACGTTTCGTCATGATGTCTGCTTATTGTTCCTTTGTCCCCAAGTACTGTGTTATGATCAATCCACTTTGTATTTTTTCTCGGATGAAATGACAATCAATCTCTATATGCTTTGTACGTTCATGATAAACTGGATTTGTAGCAATTTGTAGGGCTGCCTTGCTGTCACAATATAGGTTAACTGGAAGACTAATCTTTTCTCCAAGCTCTTTAAATAAATCAGTTATCCAGACAATTTCTGAAACTGTTGTGGCCATGCTTCAATACTCTGCTTCAGCGGAACTCCTAGAAACTGTAGCTTGCTTCTTAGACTTCCATGAGATCAAGTTGTCTCCATGTTTTACAAGGAACCCTGTTACTGACCTTCTAGTGTTCGGACAAGCTCCCCAATCTGCATCACAAAATGCTTGTAAACTATTTTCTTTCTTGCTGCTCATTAAGATTCCCATACCTGACTGATTCTTCACATATTTAGCAATCCTCATGGCTGTTTCCATGTGATATTTCTTTGGTTGTTGCATAAATTGACTCATCATTTGCACTGCGTAACATATATCTGGTCTAGTCAATGTGAGTAACTTTCCTATGATCTTCTGATAGCTTGTCTTATCTCTCAACTCGTCATCCTCTTTTGTTCCACTAATTGCATCATGCTCCTTGGTTGTGAGTTTCATATTTGGATCCAGTGGTGTTGGTGAAGGTTTCGCACCACTCAATCCCACGTCACTAATTATTTCCATTGCGTACTTCCTCTGATTCATGAGGATTCCTTTCTCAGATCTGCTGAACTCTATTCCCAAAAAAAATCTTAATGTTCCAAGAACCTTAATTTTAAAAATAACTTGTAGCTTCTCCTTTGTAGCTTGTACAAGTGACAAATCATTTCCAGCTATCAACATGTCATCTACATAAACTAATATAACAACAATACTCTGTTGACTTTTTTTGATGAATAAAGAATGATCGAGTCCACTTTGCTTGAAGCCAGAACTTAACAATGCATCAGTTAGCTTCACATTCCATTGTCGACTAGCTTGTTTCAGCCCATAGAGGGATTTGACAAGCCTACAAACATTGCCTGTCTCCCCCTGGCTGGAAAATCCCTCAGGTAAGGTCATGTACACTTCATTGTGAAGGTCACCTTGAAGAAAAGCATTATAAACATCCATTTGATGGATGTGCCAACCTGATTGAGCAGCAATAGACATAACATATCTCACTGTTGTTATCTTCACCACTGGAGAAAAGGTTTCGTGATAGTCTAATCCCTCCTTTTGGTTGTAACCGTTGGCCACCAACCTAGCCTTGAACCTTTCAACTTCTCCATTAGCTTGGAACTTGATTTTGAATACCCATTTGCAACCAATGGCTTCTTTCCCATCTGACAACTACATGAGCTTCCAAGTTCCATTAGCCTCCAAAGCATAAATCTCTTCCTTTATAGCAGCAACCCATTTTGGGTCAGTAATAGCCTCTTGATAAGAGTGTGGTTCCCTGATAGTAGAAGAAGTGAGCAAACAAGTCTTGTAAGTAGGAGAAAGAAAGTCATAAGTGATGTAGTCGGTAATAGGGTAAGAACAATCTGATGAGACTGAGGCAGAAACAAAATCAGAGAACCAATTAGGATCCCTCCTGACTCTAGTAGACCTTCTAAGAGCTGTAGTTTCAAGAGGCATAGGTTGCGAGGGTTCTGAAGAAGGAACATAAGATGAAAAAGTAGGAGTAGAAATACGAAAGGGTGATACTGCTCTGGATGTTGTTCTGTTACCCGATCTTGGTGTTCTGAAGAAGGAACATAAGATGAAAAATTAGGAGTAGGAATAAGAGTGCGTGCAGGATCAAGATCAGTCTCTGATGAAGGTTCAAAAAGATCAAAATGGACTGAAAGAGGAGCATTTGGAAATGAATACGGAGGCAATTGGTCCTTAAAAGGAAAAGAATGTTCTCGAAACATCACATCCCTTCATATGAAAAAATGGTTATTTTTCATGTCATATAATACATAACCTTTAGTCACAGGAGAATATCCCATATGGACAGCCGTAATCGATCTAGAATCAAATTTCCCAGTAGGAGAAAACCTCTTGGCAAAACACAAACATCCCAAGACTCGAAGATGTTCTAAGGACCCTTTTCTGCCATGAAATAGCTCAAAAGGAGTCTTACCATTCAACATTGAGGAGGGAAGTCTATTAATCAAATATACAGCTCCTAGAACACAATGCCCCCCAAAATTTTAAAGGTATAGAACCTTGAAATCTGATGGCTCGAGCTAGTTCTAGGACATGTCTAAGCTTGCGCTCAGCCATGCCATTCTGTTGAGGTGTATAGACACATGTGTGTTGATGAATAATCCCAAAGGACTTAAATAAGGAACGACAATCAGCATTGACAAACTCACTTCCATTGTTTGTCCTAACAATCTGAATTGTCTTCCCGATTTCAGTCTGTACAAGAGCAATAAATTGCCTCAAAACAATTACAACATCACTTTTAACTTTGAGTAAAATCAACCACGTCATGCGAGAGAAGTCATAAATCACAGTCAGAAAAAATCTATTCCCATTATAAGTAGGAACTTTGAATGGTCCCCAAACATCAAGATGGAGTAATTGAAAAATAGTGTATGATCTGTTGTTCCTATTAGTAAAAGGAGTTCTAACTTGTCTAGCCAGTGGACAAATTTTACAATCCTCAACAATGTCTCTACATTGAGTGTTATTTAAACCAAATAGTTGCTTCAAAACGCTTAGTGGTGCATGCCCCATCCTCATGTTCCACAATTTTGCTTCATCATTAGTCTTCCCTGCAAGATATCCAAACATTTTGTACTCCTCTTTAGTAGAAGTCTTAGGAGTCAGTAGATATATTCGACCTATTTCTTTACCAATCCCCTTTAGCTTCCCACTGGAGAGGTCCTGAAAGATACAAAAATAAGGATAAAATGCAACTGAACAATGCAAATCCCTGATTATTTTGGATACTGACATGAGGTTGTAGTTAAAATCAGGGATGTATAGCACATTTTGAAGGACTTCATCCTTGCTAAAATCACAAGTTCCCACATGTGTAACCTTCGTCACCTGGCCATTTGGTAAATAAACCTTCTATGAATCCCCGGTCTTAACAGACTCTTTATTCTTCATCATGCTTAAATCAAAAGTCATGTGATTTGTTGCTCCACTATCTACGCCCCAATCCTTATTTTTTTGCTCTACCATAAAAGATTGAGGCATACCGTCCATATTTGCTGCTTTCTCAGTTTCATTCTCCCATGCCATATGATGAGAAATTTGAGCAAATTGTTCTGAAGTAAAATGTGGCGCGGGATGAAATTGCGATGCATGCATCCCATAGCCAAAGTAAGGTGCAGGAGTGAATTGAGGATAATATGGTGGAGGAGGATAATGTGCTGGCTGGTTTCCTCCACTACTTCCACCTTTCTCAGAACCATGTGTGTACCCCTTGGCTTGTTGATTCTTGAGGTCTTCTATTACCCCATTGTTTGCACCGTTATAACCTGACTTCTTCCTAAACTTGAAATCCAGAGGATACCCTACTAATTGATAACAATCACGTTTCAAATGTCCTTTTAATTTGCAGTGATCACATTGCAAGTTATAGTCCTTTTTTGGTCTTTGAAAGTTGCCATGGTAGTTTCCACCCTTATTTCCCATCAAGGCAGTCACCTCATTACCTTTGATACTCGCTGAAGTTTGCGCAATAATTCTCTGATTTTCTCTTTCTATTAGCATTGAATATGCTTGATTTATATTTAGAATTGGGATCATCATTAAGATTTGAGCTCTAGCTTGTTCATATGTTTCATTTAATCCCATAAGGAATTGCATCAATCGCAGCATCTGTAAATGTGCAACGAAATCTTTTGATTTCCCACAGTTGCAAGCAGGCGGTGGAATCAAGCAATCAAATTCATCCCATAAAGTGCACAAGTTTGAGTAATTTTCAGAAATAGAGCTCGTACCTTGAGACATAGTGGCTACTCCCCTGTGTAATTGATAAATTCGTGATCCATTTACTTTGTCGAACCTTTCCTTAAGGTCGGCCCAAACTGTTGCAGCACTGGTGGCAGACACAATGTCGCTGTATAATTCCTTCGATACTGAGTTCATTATCCATCCTAAGACTACCACATTACATCTTCCCCACAAATTCTCATGTGTCGGGTAGCTTTCCTTCTTGCATGTCCCGTTTATGAACCCTAACTTATTTTTTCCCCAAATTACGAGTTTCATCGCGCGACTCCATGTAGCATAATTTTTTGATCCTGTCAATTGGATCGAGATAATAGGTGCTCTAGAAGTATCCGAAGGATGCAAAAAAAGTGGATGATTTTGGTCAATTTTGTCGTTCACCATTGTTGAATCTTAAAACAAATGTTTTGAGCTTTCGAGTTTCAGATTTATTTCCTCTATTCAGTGTGGCTCTGATACCATGTTGAATTTATCATAATGAAGCAGATAGCACCATTGAATCGAGAGGAGAACCAAACTAGAGAGAGGCTTTTTTATTGATGAACTATGAAAGAGTTCTATCTCTCAAAAGAATTCTCACAGTGATTTATATATCGACTCTAAGTCTCTAACACTTATCTTCCACCGACTTCTAATAACAAATATCTAACTACCGAACCACCTATATGACAGCTCAACTAATCATTTATAATTCTAACCATGTACATATTTTACCCACTTTTAACAGTTAGTAGCAATTTAAAATCTTATATTTGGACAAATAAATAGCATGAGTAACATTATACATTTATTGTCTTCCTCTCAACCCATCCACCCTCACTCAATCCCAACTCTCACCCTTTGATTGTCCCAAACCTGCTACCCTCCCCTCCTCACTCCCCATCTCATCTAATCTTACCTTCATTGTATTTTGCTAAATAACTTATAAATATTCTTGGGATAATATTTTGTGCTTACTGTCACGCCCCGAGTCTATACCCTAGACATGACCGATACTCAAAAATTATTTCTAACCCCAAGAAAATCACTTGGTCTGGCTAACTTACTCAACGGAAGATTCAAACAACAAGAAATGGACTAAAAGTTAATTAAACTACAAAGCTCAGCTAAAGTCTTCAATACACTTAGGCAACTCAAAGTTGTTTAAAGATAACTGAAAGAGGTAAACTGAAATACTGTGTCAACTAGTCTATGAAGCCTCTAAAAACTGACTCTGAAACAAACACAATGACAAGCCCATGACAACCTCAACTGAAATAAAACATTAACTAAAGAAAATAAAGATACAAGGTGCCTCAAACTACAAGGAGGCCTCACCAATAGCAACTCAAGAAAGCTGGATCTTCAATGGGACAGTCAAAGTTAAAATAAACATCTTTGGATTTTGTTTAGACTCGTAAGTAGTTAAAAAACATAGATAATTAAAAAAAAATTCTTTTACTATAAAATTGAGTCTAGAGAACAAGTTGAGCTTTATTCAAGTTATTACACCAGATGTGATTTACTGATAACGAATTCAAACAGAGATCCAAATATGTCAAGATTCTAAAACCTACAACAACTAAACAAATAAAATATTTATGAATTTAAGTACCAGATTAGATAACATAATAGCCATGATTTTATTTGACCATATACATCTCTGGAATAGAAACTCCGGTAAGATATCATATTAAAAAATGTATATGGTCAACTCCATGTGAAGGAAATGCAAGCTCCATACAGTAGGGAAAAGAAAAGTGAAAGAGATTAGAATAAGAAACTCGATTCAAAATTCAAAAGACAGAAATATTTAATACGAGAGTATTTGTTCAAAGGCATACATAAAACACCCAACTACAATATTTCAGACGTTCCAAATACCAATTGGACTCTCAAATACTTTATGAGAACACATGCTTCATCCACTAAATCACAAGCTAGTTAACATTAGACATGATGAGATACACACAAAGTAAATGAAAAAGATACGTTCCCAATCTAAGCAAAACAAGATAGATATGTTGTTAATCCAAACAGAATAGGATAAATATCATCTTAGTCTCGATTAAAACAGTGAGCAAGACTTGAGGCATATCTCAATAAGAAATTAGATAGACGATAACACATTCGAGATATAATGTAAGGTAGGAACAGGGAGGCAAAAGTTTAACATGTGTCATATATTTATACACTTAAGTAACCATATGTAGCAAAGCGAATAAAACCAAGACAAAATGATATTATCTATCTGCAAAGGTCGATAAAAAAAAACACCAACCGGGTAAACTTGGAACTAATGTGAGATCACATATTAAGAGAACTGAAGTAGATGAAGGGGAAGAAGAAGACTATGTAAGGAAATTACAAAATGAATTTTACCTGACGCGGAGCAGTGAACTAGGGATCGTCGGCCTCAAATCTACTCTGTTGTCACAAACATATTTGAAAGTCTTTGAAGCACTTCTGTTGTCGATCAACAGGAGAGAAGAGAGGCCAGGATGTCTTTGAAAGAGTTGTAAATAAATAGTAAAGTTGGATGAGGAGTAGGGCGGCTGAAAATATCCTCCTTTTTGTCTACCAAACATGAATATTTATAGGGAGAAGACTAGTGTTCATGCTTCTTGAGAGGGAACTCAATTCAGATTCAAAATGATCAAAAAATATCTAAAATTTGAACGTTAGAGGAGGAATGGATCTTCACGTGATACCTTTCTGATTTATGCTCAAAATGGTGAGCTCTTTATCTAAGATTTTATCTGTATTAGCCTCATATACATTTTGATGATATGCTGAAACAGGTATAGGAAGGTTGCACGAAAATGCTGTAGCAAAATCTGTCCATGATTGAAGAGATTTGGAATTTCGCTTGAAAGAGGAAGAGAGGAAACACATAGATGCAGTGGCTGTTGGGAGAGGAAGAGAGAAATTTGATATGTCTTAATTCTTAAAGGGCTTGTGGGTTTGGTCCTAATTCTGGACAAATATAACGTTGAAAATGGGCTGAATATTTAGGCCTGATTTGGGATTCACTTGGGCCGAATTTTATGACTTTTACCTTCTTTAAATTAATTCTTTTGAGCTTCTAATTTATAAAATATAAAACATTTATAATTAATTTAGTAAGTATGAAATTTGAAATAAAGAAACAACAATTAAATTAAAGAAAAATTGTGGTAATAAGGTAATTATAGTAATACAATTTAAGAGTAGTAAAAATTGATAATAAAAGGATAGTATAATGATAATAAAACTAATAGTAATAATAGTACCTAATATTAACAATGACAACAACAATAATAAACAAAAAGGTAGAGAAACATAAAGTATTTGGCTTATTAGTAATTTGGCAGCTCAAAGAAACGAATTAGAAGAAAGGAGTGACAAAATTGAGTGTCAATAGCTTGCCCCACTTTGACAGGATCGGAGACGATGAAAGAATTTTTGACCAAAAAGTTGACTTGATATCCAATTTTGTCTTGACCAACAAATACGACTATGGCGGGAGTTTGATAAGACTGATGTTAGCAAAATATTTTTAGTCTTGAGGGGTCATGAAATGAGTTGATAAAGTTGAGATTGTAATGGTAGTTATAAAAGAGAATTTTGAATAACCTACATATTACGTGTTCGTAGGATGTCGACAAAAATGAGTTTGAGAGTAGATCCTTGACCTTTGTCAGAGAATTTGATATTCCTCTTCAACAAATTTGCGTTGTTCACTGCTAAGAGAGAGTTTCACGTTGTGATGCATCTTTTGTTATTTTAGATTATTTTCCCTGAAATTTATATAAAATTTTCATTGAAGTTAGAGGTAAAACTAAAGCATAAAAAATAGATAAATAAATAAAATTATAATATATGTGTGTGAGAATACAGATGAACTCGTGTGGCTTATGGGATGATAAGGGCATGTAGTCAAATGTTGTCTCTAGTTGTCTTTAGAGGTTTAGTAAATAAAGATGTCTCCAATTGTATATGGAGACTTGATGTTGAGGGGTGGAACCGTCTAGCTTGTGATGATAGGATCATATGGCCAATTGGTGTCTCCATTTGTCTTCAGAGACATAATGACAAATGACGTCTTTGATTTTTTTTGAAGACGTAATGATAAATGATGTCTATAAAATTTAAGAAAAAGTCATTAAAGTATGTAAAGTAGATTAAGGTAATTGATAAAGTCATGAATAAAGTAAGAGTCTAGCCGTTTGGCTTATACAGATGATGTAATAATGTCTCTAATTGTGTGAGGGGACTTGAGGGATAAATGAGGCCTTCGATTGTCTATAAGGTCTCAATGATAAATGATGTCCGTAAATTTTAAGATAAAATCATTAAAACAGGTAAAGTAGATTGAAGTAATTGGTAAAGTAGTGAATAAAGTAAAAGTATAGCCGTTTGGCTTATGGATATGATGTAATAATATCTTCAGTTGTTTGTGGGATCTCAATGATAAATGATGTCTGTAAGTAGGTAAAGTAGATTGAAGTAATGAATTAAGCAAGAGTATAGTTGTTTGGCTTCTGCATATGATGTAATGATGTCTCCGGTTGTCTTTGGACACTTGAATGATAAATGAGGCCTCCGATTGTGTTTGGGGACTCAATGATAAATAACATATGTGAGTGAAAGATAAAGTTGTCAATAACATCATAAAGTATACGTTCAATATGTGCGTGTATCCTATTTTAGGATGGATGAATCTAAATAGGTGTATATCCTATTTTAGGGTGGATATACCCAAATATGTATATTCTATTTTAGAGTGGATATATCCAAATGTGTGTATCCTATTTTCGGGTGGATATACCCAAATATGTGTATCCTATTTTAGGATGGATGAACTCAATATATCCTATTTTAGGATGTACGAACCCATGACTTATTTGAAGGTGGATGAACCTGATGTGTCCTATTTTAGGATAGACGAACCCATATGTCCTATTTTAGGGTGAACGAACCCATACATCATATTTTAGGGTGGATGAACCCATGTGCTATTTTAGGGTGGATGAACCCGAATCCTCCTATTGTCTTTGGGGGCTAGTTGTAATCACGCCTCTAGTTGTTTTTGGGGTTTGATGTTGATTGTTGTAAACTCTTGTAAAATCATAAAGTAAAGTTATTAATAAAGTCATGATAAAATAAAATTAAATAAAGATAAGTGATAAATAAAGTTGTGTGGCTTATGATGATAGGATCGTGGGGCCGAATGATGTCTTTAATTATCTTTGAAGGCCTTTGTTGATTCCTTTAAAGTTCAAATAGAATTGTTAAAGTGAATGAAATGAATAATAAAGATAACTAGTAAAGTAAAGAATAAAATAAGTGAGTTCGCTCGATTGTTGTTAATGATTATGATTGTAATTGGTTGAATGTCATTATTGGTCCTCGATATTTAAGCATTGATGTACGATTTAGTGGGTCGAATGACACCTCTAATGGACTTAATTTTATTCAGTAAATTTTAAAATAATGTCACCTGCAAAATTTAAGTAAAGATATAAATTCATAACGAAGTAAATTGAATAAAATTCTAGATAAAGTGAAAGATTAAGTCATTTGGCTTATTATGGAAAGGTTATGGAGACAAATGATGCCTTCAACATTAATCTCATATAGAATCTTATATCCTTGTTGTTTCGTCTTTCAAAAGAAAAATTCTTAGTTGGGAGGGGTGTTGATTTATGTTGACTCAAAGCTTGACTTTGTTGGCCTTCCATGCATCCAGGTCGTTCAGACCTTGTGATCTTCATTTGAGACTTGGTAGATGAACAAAAAATATCATTTTTTAAAAAATAAATAAATAAATAAACAATAGATAATAAAATATGATAAAATTATTATTTAAAGAAAAAATGTTCATAGGAACATATACAAGTATATAAGATGTAAAAGAAAATTTTATCAACTCTTAGATTGTGATATATTTTGAAAACAAAATGAACGTCCTTTGTTTTTTTACTTCTTGTCGGATAATCTGAACCAAATGTAGCTTGACAATATCCAATCATTTTTCAGTCCAGTCTTTGAAAAATATGCCCCAGTGTTTGCTTTGAGAAAGTATACTAAATTTATGTTGTTGGTGAGACCGAACCTTATACAGGTTGCCTACTATCTCGCCAAGAGAATCATGTCAAAATATAGTTCAAGGTACATAAAAATAATTTGAGATTTTCTAATAAAAGGAACGAATTCGATATGAATTGCCTACATATCTCGCTAAGGGAATCAAGCCATGTGTAGTTCAAATGACATAAATAGTATAAGGATTTTGGATTTCTACTCTAATGTGACCGAACCATATATGGGTAGCCTACGTATCCCACCTTGGGAATCAGGTCATACATAGTTCTCCTATTACAAATAAAGAAATTTAGAAATATTCTATAATAAAATCGAATCCTATGTCGGCTTTCTATGTAT
The DNA here is from genome assembly GCA_038996855.1 of Solanum aculeatissimum. NCBI lineage: Eukaryota > Viridiplantae > Streptophyta > Magnoliopsida > Solanales > Solanaceae > Solanum > Solanum aculeatissimum. The sequence continues at coordinate 3,015 of JBCEWC010001460.1, read as the reverse complement.
CCCTCCCAGGGAATCAGGTCAAAACGCAGTTCACAAATTACACATAAAGTGAGAAGTTACATTCAAAGAAAGCTATGTAAAGATGTCCTTTAGTGTAGTATCTTGACTTCTTTTCATGCTCGAATATTCTCATGTTGTCATATTCCTTAGTCGATTGTTTCGACTGTAGGTTATCTTCACATCCTTCAAAATTCTTCCTTGGCATTAAACTTTGTTTATTTGTTTCGTTACACATCACAATCATAAAATTGGCAGATTTGATAATTGATATATTAAAAAGTATCTATAGTAATAAGTAAGAACCATTAATAAAATGAAAAATTCATTTACAGATTTTACAATTAAGCTTCCAAAAAATGAGATAAACAATAGAAAGTTTTAGACACGATTTAAGTTTTAATTTTTAAAATCGTTCTATTTCAAAAGTGTTACTACTTGTTTAATCTACCAAGACTCCTGGCGAACCAAGAACAAAGTACAAGTCCAATTCTTCAAAGTCTTATCTGGTTCAACACCCCAAATGGTCGGTGTCTTGATGTTGTACAAAGGTATGTCGGTATTTGTAGTAGTAACCTTCGTTGATGCTTGTTCTTGGGTTGTCACTACAAAGCATCAAAGATCCATAAAATGTCCTTTTTCACCTTCCAATTGGCACAACTGTAATGACCTTCTGGATCATTTCTATATTTCTGTAATTATTCTAATGATTTAAGCTTATGTATGGTAACCCCAGACCATTTGTGACTTGTTGGGACCGTTAGGATGGTTATTGGTTGAGTTGATTGTGAGTTATGTGGATTTTTGCGTTAGCGGGAAGTTACAACTATAAAAATGAGTTTTTTGGTAAAGTCCTAGCAAACGGTCTTGAAATGGGATTTTGACAATTTTATTAGATACGAAACGACCGATTTAGGCTAGAAGCATGGTTGGTCCAAGGTTTGAGGGTCCTGGTATGAGTTTAAGTCAAAAATCAATTCAATCGAAAGCTAAAAAGTGCTTTTCTGTAAAAACCTAACTAAATGTGCTTGAGATAGAAATCTAGTGGCGAAGTCAGCTTCAAAACATCGAAAATAACCTAAAACGATCCTTCATCGGATAACGGGGGCCTCTAGGTGCGTTTTGACCCCCTCGGTTCTTTTAGCTAAAATTAGTTAAGAAAGAAGTAGAATTTTCATTTTTCCATAAGATGCTCCGTTGGAAATTCTGGTCACACTGTTAGATCCAGAACATCAAATCCATATGGTTGCACTATTTATTTGTATAAAATGGACATCGACGGCCCAGGAATGCCCCGAGAAAGTTTTGAGAATTGCTGGTGTAGCACCAGGTGTTCGCGCAAGGCAGGCAAGGGTGAAGCTCTATGTTCGTGCGACCCATGTCCACGTTCGTGGAGGTTGGGCGTGCGCAGGCGCGTGTTCGTGGTTCCATAGGCAGCGTTCACGGAGGGATGACATATGCCATCCCCGCGTTTGTGCCTGGCGTGTCGCGTACGCGTAGACCACTCGCTAGGGCGGTGTAACCAAGCTTATAAAAGGCTGGTCGTGGGGCTTTGTGCAAGGAACCTTTGAGGAAGCATAAAAATTGGTCCATAACTCCAATTTTAGTAATTCAAAAGGCTACATAACGTTGATTTTTGCAAGAAATGTTGTGGTGGTGTCGTATTTCGGTTTTAGTGAGTATTTCGAGGTAAATTAACTATTTAGCAGGTTATATACTAAAAATATATGAGAACTTTATATTGTGATATCTCGATCGATTCTCAACAAAATTAAGTAAAACTTGAGTCTAAGTTATTCTATTTTCCAGAGGAACATTGGGGTTGTTCAGATTCTTATAATTTGGCTGTTTTTTTGTAAAATCTGACCAAGAGTTTTTTAAGAAATATTTTTTGATAAGAAATGTGACCTTCTTTTTGAGCTATTTCTCAGCCTTCTAGGATCTATTTTGGGCTCAATTTCTAGCTATAGACTCGGGTGATGTGGGGATCATTTTACGGGAGGTTATTTGGAATTTTTAGCGTGGGCCCTATTTTTTCCCATTTTAGGTGCAATTGATATAATTTCACATATTTTCTAGATTTCACAGCCAATTCGACCGCATTATCCCTGTAATTCATGTTTTGATAGTTCAGAAGCATCTAGAGGTGATCAAAAAAGAAAAAGATCGAGAGAAATGCCTAGGAGCACGAAGAACCACCTTCCAGATAGGTTAGGCTTCTTTAAATCTTAGACTAAGCTAAAATGTAAGCATGTTAAGCGGAAGTATGTTCTTTATGGGTTGGGTTACTGAGAATATGTTATGGATGACTGGTTATGCTCCGTATGAGTAGTATGTAATGGTTGTATGGGCCGTGACTATATTATTAGTGGAGTTCTGACACATTTGCACTACGGAAGGACCTGACAAAGGCTGGATATAGGCTAATGCGCTATGCCAAGATGTATTCTGGCTTAACTCTTGTATATATAGATGTGTCGCCTGATATTTCTAGGATATGCTGGCTGTGAGGCTGTTTGTTAATTGTATGCCATACTGTGGACTGATTCTGGCATAGATATGACTCTTCTGGGCTTGGTTGTTCTGGATACTTATGATTTTCTTGTAATCGTTTATGTTTACTCTAAGTACTTATAGCAGCCTAGATTGTGGTATAGTCGCCTATTGGACATGACTCTATATTGCTTTATGACATATATGCTTTTGTATACAGTTGTTATCCTTTATGCACTTGTTATACTGACCAGTAACTGGGGAAACATACTATATTCTGCACCAATTATACTTACTTAATCCTGGGGATATATGTTATAGTCTAAGGGGTCGTTTGGTTTGGATTAAGGTTATGATGGAATTAGTTATGCTGGGATAAGTTTTGATGGGATAAGTTATGTTGGGATTAGTTATGCTGAGAGTAATTTTATTGTTTGTTTGGTTTGGTATATTCAAAATACTATTCATAGTACAATTTCTAAGAATAAGATGTTTGTTTACTAAAGTACCCTTCACCTTATTTAG
>JBCEWC010001459.1:0-40971 GCA_038996855.1 Solanum aculeatissimum | reverse complement strand
GAATTCCTTTGACTTAAAACTTTAATCCCTTGATATTACCACCTACTTGAAGCCTTATTACCCTTAGGTTCTATCCATATTCATATATGCCTTATACAATATGCCACAATATGCATATTATGAAAGACGAGAAACACGGGGTCTCACACTTTCTATGCATGAAATCATTTTCGAAAGGAAGAGTCAAAGTTCGCTAAGGCAGGGACACACAGAGGGACCATGGACCGTGCGGGGGTTCACGGCCCGGGAGCCTATCCGTGGGTTAATCCATAGTGTGGGTTAGGTGATGGACCAAGTCCCCAAACCAAGTGAGGCTTCACAGATAACTTCACAGTCCGTGTGATGCCTCACGGTTCGTGGGGGCACTCGTAGAGTGGTCCAGAGACTTACTTGGACCCCTGGCAAGGACTCTGAGCCAAATCAGGCTGCATGGACCAGTTCACAGTCCATGTGATGCCTCACGGCCCGTGAGAAAGTCGTGGAGTAGTCCAGAAAATTCCCAAGAATTTCAAGCCAACGTAGTGACCAAGTGTAGTTGTTTTGCGTCCCTAGTTCCCAGTTAATCCTAGGGTAATTTTAGTCTTTACAAACTCTCCTAAAACCCCTTAATTGAACCCTATTTACCCTAATTCATTCAATCTCTTGAATCTCTCCGAAGTATTCTCTCAATTTTCTCTCAACCTCCATTGAAGACAAGCTTGGAAACTTGGGAAAATTTTATTCTTCTTCAGATTCTTCTTATTCTTCTTGAGTAATTAAAGGTATATGGGATTGATTCATGGTTATTCTTTCAACCATGAAGACCCAAAACTCCTCTTTTCAATTTTGATGAATTTTGACTTCCATTGAAATTGGATCTTTTAATTTATGAATATTTTGCTTTAATTAAAGTGTGGGCTGTGTTAGTTTATTGATTTTAAAGTGAATAGATCCTCTTATTGATGATTTCCATTGATTTTATGATATTTCAAAAATGCATGTCCCCTTAGTTCTTCAATTCAAGTATGGGTATTAATGATTTTATTTTAAATTGATGATTTCACTATGTTTTGGATATGAATTTCTTATATTGATGATTTGAATGATGATATCCCATACCCATGCTAATCTTGATCATCCATGCATTTCATCCATAAGCATGAAAGGCTTGTTATGATGAAATTCTTGATAAGGGTTTAGCCCTCATGTTATGATATGTTATGGAAATTACTAAATGTGATCACATAAAGTCTATGTTATAGATCTTTGAGCAATTATGGGTACTTACACCATTATGATATGATATGATATGTTATGATGATACATGATATGATATGTTATGTAGGTGAGTTATTCCTATTGCATTGATCTTGGAAAATGGCTTTTGGAAACTCTTGTTGGCTTTTGAGCCAAATTATGGAAAGACTTGAATTATGTTTTGGCTAATAGCCCGACTATGCATCGTTTTGAATGAAAGGTCAAATCTCCATTTTGAAGGCTCGTATATGTATATGTATTCTCGTAGGATGAAACTTAGTACCGAGGGATTGGAGTGGTAAGTTGGCTATCCCCAAGGGTCCTACTCCTTTCCGTCAAACCATATGCCACCATGGGTTTTCTCCCTTGATGGAATTGACTTGTTATGTATTCCCTTGTTTAAGAATTGACTAGGGATCTACCTGGCAAGTAGTCCAATTCCAAGTAGTAGCTCACTTGGTCTCTCATGTTGTCAGTTAAGGCCACATCCCCGCTATGATATATATATATATATATATATATAGGTTTGCACTTCATGCATCATGACATGATATGGCATATTATTATGATATAAATTCCTTTGACTATGTGCACTCCTTTCCGTACCGTGTGTGCCCTTGTCATCTAGCCTTGTTGTAGGATCATGTGAACGTGCATGGCATACCCGCATATATAGTGCATTATATGTGCTAACCCATACTCTTTGTCTACATGTTCTAACCATGTAGGGATCGGAGACGATTTCCTTCCACCATTGGGCGTCTAGTGAAGACTTGAAAGTGTTGCTTGTGGTGAGCCTTATACTCCAAGGGCAATACCCAATTTCATCTGCCTTATGTCTTTAGTTTATGTTACTTTATCTTATGACTTGAGGGTGAGCCCGGAATATGTCAAGGCCCTGTCTCATCTTATATAGAGGCATTGTTGGACATATCCAACTCTATTGTACGTTATGCTACAAGTTAATTTTAATGATATGATCATCTATGTTAAGTGACAGTATCTTATGTTATGCTTTCATTTCCGCTGATGCTATTACGATATGTTGGATTGGGAATGTGCTTATGTGGAAAGTCCCTACCGTACTTGCCCCATCACTTGAGTCATACTTACTCGTCCCTTAGAACATGATTACTATATGCTATGTTATTCATGCTTATCCCATTTCCGGCAACATCCCCATAGCTTGAGTCCAAAGCCCTGAAATCCCTTAGACTTATGTGTTATTTGTTCTGTTTATGCGCTTTTGAACTGATGATGTGTGTGATGATGCTATGATGGCTTGATCAAGTACTCTTGGGTTCTCCTTCACCATGTAACATCTAGGCCCTACTCTCGGGTCATGACACTCTATTACCTCCCTCACCCCTCTCCCCTTTTCATTGGGCACTCATTCAAGAAATAACCAGTCTGTCCACACTTGAAACAAGCATTTGTGTTCCCTCAGTACTCACCTAGGTGGAGTCTGTCACACTTGCCACATGGTGGTTTCCCCTTCGAACCTTGAGCCAAACTAGATTGGGATTGAGAACCCTGAGCTCTGGAATTCTAATAGACCTATGACTTTTGATCATACTTGTTACTCGGAGCTGGTACACTTGATGAAGATGGTGCATAGTTTGAAGACCTCTTCTGAAAATAAGACTTGTCACCCTTACCTTGCTTCTGCTTGCTAGGCTCATGCCCTGCTAAGTTAGCTTTCTTGCTCAAATGCTCCTCACAATCTCTCTTATTATCCTTCTCAAGTTGTTGTGCATAGACCATAACTCTGGAGATGTCCATGCCGGGAATCAGCAATGTCACTTTGTACTCCTTTTACACATACTTGCCCAAGCTAGATATGAATTTTCTCATTCTAGATCTCATGTCAGGGACCATCTCTGGAGAATACCTAGATAGTTGTATGAACTTGAGGCTATATTCTTTGACAGTCATCCCCTCCTGTTTCAAGTTGACAAACTCCTCAATCTTTATTTCCCTCAACTCTCGTGGAAAGAAGTGGTCAAGAAAGGTACTTTAAAAATCACTACAAATGGCAGGATCAGTATCCTCACCTCGGCGTTTTCTCCCACTGATTGTACTAGACATTTTCCACATCCTTAAGTTGATACGAAGAAAGTTTAACTCCATTAGTCTAGGTCGCATGCATAGTTTTCAATACCTTCCATATCTCATCAATAAAGTTATGGGGGTCTTCCTCAACCTTAGACCCTGTGAAGACCGGTGGGTTCATCCTCAGAAAATCTCTAAGTCTGGTTCCAGCAGTTGTCTCTTGGGAGCTAGAGCTAGGGGTCTGTGATCCCTGGTTCCCACTCTGAGCGGTTACTAGTTGAGTGAGCATAGTGATAGCTCCTCTTAAATCAACTTTTGTAGTGGGAGCAGGTGGAGCAGTGGGTGCTTTTGGAACACTGGTGGATCTAGTTGGTTGACCTCGAACCCACGTCTCTATCTAAGTAGGCACCTATGGTGGGGGATTCACATCATTAGAGGCTGACGAAACTCTTTGGGTGGCGGTATGCTTAGGAGTCATGATCTGCAATCGCGGAACGCATGATTCAGATAGATACTTTAATAGAGTTAAACTCTGTCGCACAAACTCAGAGTACAAGAGAAGTGTAACAATTACTAATGTCCTATAGCTCCTTCTCATAAAGTGTGGTGCACAACACACCCATAAACAAGACTCTACTAGAAACAGTTTCATAGACTTTATAGGACACTTGAACTCTGGGCTCTGATACCAAGTTTGTCATGCCCTGAGAGGGTACCCTTGGCGTGGTTGGCACTTAGAGACTATTGCTAGCCCCCAAGTGAACCACTCGTCCTCATCACATTTATTCAATCACATTCTAATAGTGGAAGACATCAACGATAAAGAATACTCAAGGAAATGCTATGATAATACAAAAATCAAAGGTCAAAGGCAAATAATCTATCCATCAACTAAGCAAGGCTAGTGCGAAAGAAACTAGTTAGGAATAATATCAAAACATAACTCGACAGTCAAGTCTATGAAGCCTCTAAGCGTCTGACTAAGTGGTGCCAATGACAGTCTATGGCAACCTTAGAACAAAATAGAATAAGTTTGAACTCAATGCTAGAAAGAAACATAGTATCCTCTGAAAATAGGGGAGGACTCACCAATAAACTACATGTAAATAGGTCCTCAATGGAGCACTTGTTGATGACCACTAGTACCTGTCTCTGCATCATGAAAAGATGCAGGCCCAAAGTGGATGTCAGTAAGAGGAATTACGAGTATATAAAATGACAAAATGAAACATATAAAGGTAGAATAACATCAACTCAAATAGCTCAACTCAGAAAGTAAGAAACTCAGTCATAAGTGAAGAGTCTAAGGTAAGAATGAATTTTAGACAATGACCACTCATATACCATCTCATCCCATCCACTTAGAGTACTATCAAGACCTATTTGGGAGTTTCTCTAACCGACAACCATCACCTATGAGTTGGTGATGATATAATGAAGCGATGTCATTACCACATCCATCCAATACCTTGTCTGGGTAAAGGACATCCCATCAGTGGATCCACAATAATAATATCAAGTCCTCTTTTTGGGACAATAAGGAATCGTCTGATTTTTATGGTTCAATCTTCTCCTACGCTGGCCACGTAGTTATTGAGTTCAAGTTGGACTTACGCTTACTCAATTTGGTGCTCAATACTCCTCCCAAGACTCAACATGCTTATAATACATCAACCCTATGGTTAACTCATTCATCTAGTCTCATTGGATATTTGTCAAGTCAATTCATCACATCAATTATCAACTCTTTGGTTACATTCTTTTAAGGTTCAGTTCTTGACTCATAAAGGCTCAATCATGTATCATTTGGACTCATGGCATTCAAGAAAACTAAAACAAAATTAAAAACATTTAGGAACTTTATAGACTTTTCAGTCTCAATTTATACTCATGCATGCCCATTTTAGTATAATATGCAACAATATCAAGAATTCGTGCTATAGGTCATGTAGAAAAGTAAAATCATCTATTTCAAATAATTAATTCATGAAAACTACAATTTATGTATAATTATATAGAAATACATTAGAATTTTTAAGAAAAACCTTCAAGAATATCCATGGGAGACTCAATTTGTTCACAACTCTAATAACTTGGTCTATGGGGCATATGAAAAAACAAAATCTATGTTTTTATTAGCCTTACCTACCTGGAATTACAGAGGACAATCGACACTTCAATAATCTTTGACATAAACACGACATCCAAGTCATTTCTCACTTCCTCGATGCTCTAAAAACAATTCTAAGTGTGTGGTATGAGATAATACCCTTAGGGTTTTGTTTTATGACTTAAATTAAGTCCAAAATGTCCAAGATTTTAATTAAAAGGGATAGGATTTGACAAAATTACCCCTCTTTAAAATTGTTGACGGGGTATACGAGACCCCGTATATGGGTCGTAGATGGCCTTTCGTAGATGGGACGACCAAATAATTAGGTACTAGAATGTCCCACGAAATCTCACCTACGAGTCGTAAGTCCATATCGTGGATTAGAGTGTCTAAGTTTTTGAGGTATTGGAACTCGATACGAACCTCTTCTACAAGTTGTAAAAAGTTATACGAGTCGCCTGATAACTCATAGCTCAAGATACTAAAAATTTTATTTTTAGATCTCTGATTCACGGAACTAATTTACAGGTCATGGATAGTTTTACGGGTTGTACATTGTCTCTTATATAGACCTCAGGTTTAGAAAATTTCCTAAGTCACAGGGGTGACCTACGAGACCTCACTTTATGCGTTGTAGACTACTCTACAGATTGTAGATTACTCTACGGGCCGTAGTGGCTATCATGGTATCTTCCTTCATAAATTTTTCTCATTATATTTTCTAGTTTTTCTGGGTATATACTCAGTCTAGGTGGGATAAACTTTGGGGATGTTACAGAAACTCCCGAAGAGTAATCATATTATTTTACTAAGTTGCACATATTCACTTGTGATTGTCAAGCATTGTTTTATCTTTAAACCTTTCATATTATTTTGAGTTGAGAAGAGCTTGTTCTTATCATCGAGTATCTTTGACTATTTTTCTATTCAGCTATTTTACATATCATACATTCTATCATTTTATGATGCAGATACAGGTGCTAAAGATCCTCAACAGATGATTCATTGAATATCTATTTACTCCAAAGACGTGGATAGACCTCCTCGTATTTGGAGAAATTCTTCTTATTTTAGTTTATTTCATTGTTTTGAGTAGTTATTTTTAGGTAGCCATGGGATTATCTTGGCACTTTCTTATAAGTTTATAGAGACTTTATAGATTGAGTTACATGATAGTAGGTTCGAGTCTATTATTTTATTGATGTAGAGTTATGGTTTGAGTTATATCCTGAGTTACTTTTAAAAGTTATTCTCCTATTGACTATAATGTTTAAGATCCCACTTAAGTACTTCTTGGTTCCATTGAGTATTTCGCTAATTGAATGAGTGATCAAGCCAAGTAATTTACTTCGAACCAGCAATGATTTCTGTGTGTTAGTCATGCCTAGAATATCCTCTTAGGGCATGACAAACTTTGTATCACAGTATAATGTTCAAGAGTGCTAGCGTTTATGACTCGTATAAATTCCTATGACTTGTAATCAACTTTGGTAGTTCCAAGCCCAAAAACATAGCTACAATACTTTTAGTACAAAAAAACAATAGAGCCTGTAAAAGGGTCTACGACTCATAGAAGGTAATCATAGACCCAAGATCAGTAACCCCAAGAGTTGACCCAATTTCCACAAAAGATAGTTTACGAGTCGTAGACTAAACCATGACCTGTAACGGAGTTTCATTGTTCCAGTTGAAAGTTTTAATGAAGGGAAGTTTCATATTTTTAAAAGAATTATTATTTTTTTTAGAATTAAAATAAACTTCTTATCATTACCTAATAGTACCCATACCCCATTAGCACTTACAATACTTTCAGATCAAGTCTAAGAGGAGAAAGGCTAGGGTTCAAAAAGTTCTACCGTGATCTGTAAGTTTTGAGTAATGCTTCAATCTTCCAAGTATATAAGGCTATTTTTAGTTTTGGATAGAGTTAGTCCATGCGCCCAACATCTAAATTTCCATCTTTATTGAGTATTGAGTTAAGTTAAATCCTACTTCTCGACTTCTGAATATGTTAATTCTTCTTCTATAGAGTTCCTTATATTCATGCATTAAATTATCATTGTTTCATATATTAAATTATTATAATTAATGTTCATGGATACTTTTTTGTGAATCCTGATTGAGTTGATGATTATTATTTCACTATGCATTATTTTGTGTTGAGATTAATTATTTTCATGCATTATTTTGAGTTGAGATTAACAATTGTCATGCATTTAACGAAGTATAATTTTTAAATTAAGTCTTTGCATATTTTAAAGAGCTTTAAAAGAGTTGAGTATTGATTTTAAATGAGTTTGAACATCAACATTAAAAGAGCATGAGTTTTGAACATAATAATGATTTGAGAAACGAGTTTTGATGAAATTGAGTTTGACAAAAGTCCAATGAGACATGATCAAATGATTTATATATTTTACTTGATTGAGCATATGATCATCATTATTTTAGGAGAAATATTAAGCATTGATTCAATTAAGAGTATAAGTAACTCAAACACCATAAACTACATAGTAACATAGGATGTAGACCATGACTCTCTTGTCCCAAAAGAGAACTCTTGTATTAGATCCATTGGCATTGTGTCCCTTACTCTGTCAAGGTATTGGATGGTTGTGGTAATAATAACAATTTGTTGTATCATCACTAGCTCATAGGTAGTGATTGTCGGTTAGAGAAACTCCCTAAAAGTAATCATATTATTTTATTAAGTTATATATACTCACTTGTGATTGTAAAGCATTATTTTATCTTTAAACCTTGCATATCATGTTGAGTTGAGATGAGTTTGTTCTTATCATCGAGTATCCTTGAGTATTATTTCTATTCATCTATTTTACATATCGTACATTTTACGTACTGATGCCACTTGGTGTTGCATCATTTTATAATGCAGATACAGGTACTAGATATCGTCAACAACTAATATTTTAAGATCAATTTGCTCCGGGAAGTGGTGAGACCTCTTTGCATTTAGAGGAATCCTTTTTATTTCAGTTTATTTCATTATTTTGAGTAGTTCTTTTGAGAAAGCCGCTAGATTTTCTCAACACCTTCTTATAGCTTAACAGAGGCTTCATAGATTGAGTCAGATAATGGTAGGTTCAGGTTTGTTTTTAAAACTATTCTTATTAAGATAAAGTTATGGTTTGAGTTATACCCTGAGTTATTTTTTTAAGTTATTGTATTATTGATTGCAATGTTTAAGAGCCCAGATGAGTACTTTTTTATTTTGTTTAGTCTTATGTTGATTGAATGGGTGATCAAGACAAGTGATTTGCTTGAAAACTAGCAATAATTTTTGAGTGTCGTCCACGCCGAGAGTATCCTCTTGCTACTATATGAGATTGGTCATGCGAGGGTAGGGACACTCCTTCCTCACATGTCCTACATCTCAATAATTATAATAACTATGATTAAAACGAGATTGAGTATCTAGTGTGAAAGAAGACACTTGACCATCCTGAGGGAAATTTTGTATTGAAATCCCAGAGTAGTCATCCGTAGAAGTGGGCATGGCAGGCTACGTTGGTTAGACTACAATTTTTCAACTTACCTAGACCTCTATAGTAAGAACTATGAAAGTTAAATGCACTCTTAGGCTTTTAGAGAAAACTTTAGAATGTTCAATATTTCTCACTCTTCTACCTTATTCACAAAGTCTGTCACTTCACTAACTCTTTTACCTACAAAGGTCATATGCACTGATAAAACATGCAATTCAAGATTCAAACCCTTAACGAACAATTGAATTCTCTCTTCCTCTATAATCATCAATTATGTATCATATCCGGACAAGGCATGAAACTTAGCCTCATAAGAGGCCACCTTCATGTTATGCTGCTAAAGTGTGATGAAGTCATCCTTGTTTCAATCTCTTAGAGTTTGAAATGAATACTTTTCCAAAAATAAGACATAAACCTGAACCCAAATAAATGGTAGCAAGACTGACGATCGACATTCCATGAAAGCTCTTCACCATTACTTAGCCTCTCCTTGAAGCTAGAAAGACACAAACTTAACTCTATGTTGATGTGCAATACCCAACTTATGAATCCACTCACAACAATTATAGGAACCCTTATTCTCTAAACCTTGGAACATTGAAGGTTTCAATTTCAGAAACTGGTCAACATCTCATGCTCAATACTGATCATCATGGGGCCAGAAAGGGATAGAAGAATGTATCAATACCTAATTATTCCTTCACTTTAGGAGTCATAGCTGCAATAGGATGGGTGGCTAGATCCGAAAGTATGTCTACCATGGGAATGGCTCTAGAGACAATCAACCAACTTAGAAAGGCTATAACCTATTGCGCAATTGTTAGGTCTAGTAGGGGAAGTCTTACATGCCCCGCCTGTGCACCTCCCACTACTTTTGTGCTCTCTTTAATCTCAATAACCACATTATCCTCTATATCCACTTGAGGTGCAGGAGGGGCCTCTCTTACAGGTATATGCTCAGCTTAGGTCTCACCCCTATCAAGCACTACCCTTCATTGCCCTCTATCTCTACTTCAACTATGTCCTTTAATCTTTGGTTTCTCTAGTTGCTCACTTATAGGTGTTGTTGGTCTAAAACCATTATAATGTATGTTAATTATCTGCCAATAAAAAAGTGAAAGAGGTTAGATATTAGTTTAGATTACCAGATATTAATTGGAGTCAAGTTATAACATGAAAAATAGAGAAACAAATAACAGAGATCTCCTAAAGTCCTATAACCTCTTGAAGAAAAGTAAAATCCATACTATTTAACAAAACTCTATTAGACTCATTTTGGTATAATGAGATTAATAAACCTAGAGATCTGATACTAATTTTTTGTCATGATCCCGATCCATTGTGATTGACACTCATGCTAACCCAGTGAGAGAACCTTTACTATAATCCAACCAAGAAACTACTACAAAAATATGTGAATTTAAAGACATGAAAATAAGTTTAAATAGAAATAAAAGTTGAGTTCCCATAACTCAACAACAACACTTAAACAATGAAGAAAATAACCCCTTAGAACCTAAAAGTTATTGTACCAAAATTTTATCTAAATGTCCAACATAAGGGGATGCAACCCCAGAAAAATCATGACAATAAATATCTAAAATATCTGAGTTTGAAAATAAAATGGACTAAGAGAATAAATGAATTCACGATACCCTAAATGAGTTGGCTCACCCTTGAAAATGGTTACTCACTAGTCTCCTAGCTGAGGTCTGTCAATAGTCGAATAAAGATGCCATGTACTCAACAAAGAAAGAGCAAGTTTAGTATCAGTACAAATAACAACAATATACTGCTAGTCACATGACCATTCCAATAAGTGAAATATATACAGGTAATCACAACATAATAAAATCACACATATACAGAACATTAACAAGTTATCAGTTCATATTCACAATAGTCAATAATGGTTCTCTCATGAAAATCATACTCAAACTATTATCGTGTTAGAACATGACACCTGATTCAATGTTGTATTAGAACATAATATCTTATCCAATAATATATCAGAATGTGACACCCGATCAAATAACATATTACAACGTGATACTTGACCCAATAAAGTGTCAGATCGTGACACCTATCACAACCCAAAATTGAATCAGGGATAAAGAAAAATAAAATAAAGCGGAACCCATCACAACATAACATAACAATCCCAAAACTGGAGTCATGAGTACAACAACAACAACATATTCAGTGGAATCCCACAAGTGGAGTCCCACAAGTGGAGTCTGGAGAGGGTAGAATGTACGCAGACCTTACCATTACCTCAAAGGTAGAGAAGTTATTTTTTGAGAACCCTTATCTCAAAAATCCATAAGCAGAATAAACTAGATATGAAAAAAGGAAAATTAAAGAAAAGGAAACAGAAAGGACAATTAATAATGAAAAATACATGATAGTAGTGTGTAAAAATAATTAAAAAATCAACATATATGTGATGATTAAAACACAGTATATAAGAACGTGACTAATCCTACTACCGTACTACACCCCAAGGTCAAACATCAACCTAACCCTACTAACCTATTAGCCTACTATACTAATTCGCGACCTCCACTCCTTTCTACCTAAGGTCATATCCACGGTGAGATCTAGTCTTGCCATAACTTGTGTGATCACCTCCCCCCAGTACTTCTTTGGTCTACCTGTACTCCTCCATGTAACTCCTAAATCCAACCTCTCGCACCTCCTAGCAGGTGCATCGGTGCTTCTTCTCTGTACATGTCCATACCCTCACAATCTCGCTTCTCTCATCTTATCAGCCATAAGGGTCACCTCTAGCTTCTCCCGAATTATCTCATTTATAATATTATCACTTCTAGTATGACCACACATCTATCTCAACATCCTCATCTTTGCGACCTGCATCTTCTAAATATATGAGTTTTTGATTAGCTGACACTCTACCCCATACAGCAAAGACGATCTAACCACCATTCTATAAAACCTATCTTTGAGTTTAGGTGGTATATTTTTATCACACAATACTCCAGAGACAAGCCTCTATTTTGTCCATGCTGCCCCAATATAATGTGTGACATCATCGTCAATATCGTCACTACTGTCACTACTCTGGATGATAGACTCGTGATATTTAAAGTTTTCTCTCTTGGGGATTGGCTGAGTGGCAAGCCTCACATCAATGTTTGTTTCATCCCTCGCAACACTGAATTTGCACACCAAGTATTCTATTTTGGTCCAGTTCAGTTTAAACCTCTGGGATTTCAAAATGTGTCTCCAAACCTCCAATCTATGATTAACTTTAGTTTGAGTCTCATCAATCAGTACTATGTCATCTGCAAATAGCATACACCATCGAACCGCCTCCTGAATGGGCCGCATCAACTTATCCATCACCAAGGTAAACAGACAAAGGCTCAACACAGATCATTGATGAAGTCCCATCTCATCAGGTAAATACTCTGAGTCTCCTCCGACCTTTCTTACCCAAGTTTTGGCTCTATCGTACGTGTCCTTTATTGCCCTATTATATACATTGGGACCCCTTTCACCTCTAGAGACCTCCATAGAACATCCCTCGAAACTTTGTCATAGGCCTTTTCAAGATCAATAAACACCATATGAAGATCCTTCTTTCTTTCCCTATATTTCTCCACTAATCTCCGAACAAGATGAATTGCCTCAGTAGTTGATCATTTAGTCATGAATCCAAACTAATTCTGTGAGATAGACACTTCTTTTCTCACCCTCATTTCCACCACTCTCTCCCAGACCTTCATGGTGTGACTTAACAACTTGATACCCCTCTAGTTGTTAGAGTTTTGACTATCACCCTAGTTCTTGTACAATGGAACCATTGTACTCCTCCTCCATTCGTTAGGCATCTTGGCAGTCTTCATAATAACATTGAACAGTCTAGTCAACCACTCTAGGTCATCCTTGACCATGTTCTTCCAAAAATGTACTGAATCTCATTGGGTCCAATCGCGCTCCCTCTTTTCATCCTACTAATAGCATGTCTAACCTCCTCCACTCTAAACTGCCTGCAATAACAAAAATCTCAATGACTCTCGGAGTGTGCCAACTTACCCAACTCAATCTCTCTATCCCCTTTTTCGTTTAAGAGTTTATGAAAGTAAGCTTGCCACATTAGCTTAATAGAAGTCTGATTCACCAACACCTCACCTTCCTCATCCTTGATGTACTTCACTTGGTCTAAGTCGCGAGCTTTCCTTTTTCTCTCCTTAGAGAGCCTACACAATCTCTTGTCCCTGCCTTTATCACTTAGCTCTTCATATAGGCGCTCAAATATTATTGTCTTAGCACTCGTCACCGCCATCTTTGTCTCTATCTTAGCCATCTTATAGATCTCTTTAAGCCTTCTTTTTTCATCCTCATCCCTACACACCAACCACTTCATATAAGTAATCTTCTTAGTTTTCACTTTGCCTTAGACTTCGTCATTCCACCACCAATCGCCCTGACGTCCAACAAAAGTCCCTCCAAAAATCCCTAGAACCTCGATAGCTACTTTTCTAATGCAACCAGCAGTAGTGTCCCGCATAATGTTCACATTTCCGCCACTGCTCCAAGCCTTTAAATTACTCAACATTTCTTCCATCTCTCGTGAAAGGGTATGAGTCAGGCAGCCCCATCTAATCCTCGGTTAGGCATTAATAATCTTTCTCTTCTTTTCTCTCTTGATCTCTAAATCCATCACTCGAAACCTATGTTGAGTGAAAATATTTTCACTCGGAATAACCTTGTTATTCTTACAAAGGCTTCTATCTCCCTTCCGAAGAAGTAAGTAATCAATCTGAGTCTTAGCTACCGTACTACGAAAGGTAATCAAGTGATTTTCCTTTTTCGTAAAACATGAGTTAGCAATAACTAACTCAAAGGCTTTGGCAAAATCTAAGAGAGACGTCCCACCTTTGTTCCTCTCCCCAAAACTAAAGCATCCATAGACAACTTCAAACCCACCAGTGGTCGCCTTAATATGCCCATTAAAGTCTCCCCCGATAAAGTGTTTTTCCGCCTCTAGTATGCCTCTCACAACCTCATCCAAATCTTCCCAAAAGAGCTTTTTGGCTTCCTCATCCAGACCACTTGAGGCGCATAGGCACTAACTACATTCACTAAATGCCTACCAATCACAAGTTTGATAGACATCATCCTATCATTAAACCTCCTAACCTCCACCACATATTCCTTAAGGTCCTCGTCTACTAGTATACCTACATCATTTCTATACCTAAAACCACCTGAGTACCATAACTTGAACCCATCTACGTCTCGAGCTTTGGTCCTTATCCGTCTAGTCTCATGAACACACGTTATATTAATATGTATCCTCTTAAGACACTTCGCTGGCTCTATGGATTTCCCTATAAGTGAACCTATATTCTACAACCCTACCCTTAATTTAGAAAGGCCCGTGCCCCTCTTACCATCTCTCCCCCTTACCTCCAGCCCCAACCGACGACATAACCCTAGTCCATCATTACATCTTGATGCCACTAAACTAAGAACTAAGAACTCCCTAAGCTACAAAGAATGAGAAGATACAAATCAATAAATATACATTAGTAATAGTATTCAAAAATCAATAATCAACAGTAGAAACTCAAAACAACAACAATAAATCACCAGCACACGTAATAATAATATTGGGAAACTTGAAAAACTTCCTAGAAGTAGAAATTTAACAATAAGACAAAAGAAGAAGTTTAACAGTAGAATAGTATCAATAGGCCAAAAAGTAAACAAGTCAATGCACAATGTTATTGAGAGAAAGAAAGAACAATGAAATAGTGCACAAGAAAGAAAATGAGGTAGTGTAGTCAAGAACAATATGTAAGGTTATTCATGAGTACAAGAGCATCTAAATAGGGCAGAAGAGTAAATACAACTATCACAAAATAAGATACAAAGTTGTCTCATAATATCTAATACAAAGTCTAAAGAGAAACAATAAAAAAAATCCCAAAGATCCATGATGACTCGAAGATGAGCCTCACCGGTAAGATCTAGATGGATGCAGAAAGCTCAACTAGAGTGAATCAACTACCATGTGTAGGTCCTTATGCTCAATTTGCACAGAAGAAACAAAGTAGAGGTGAATACACCAAAATGTACCCCGAAGGTTCAACTAATTGGGTAAGATAAATCGAACAAGTATGTAATAATGTAGAACACTATCACCTGCATCCAAAAACGTTAGTACATAATAAAATATATAAATGAGATAAGGCCTCCACAGCCACCAACGGTACAATATAACGGGAGATATGAACATAATGCATGGAACTCATCAAGTCATATATCAAGTGTTTCGCAACCTTGCCACCTGCCCATGGTCAAAGAGTATCACAATATCCCAACCTTGCCACCTGTCTATGAACAAGGAATATCATAAAGTCTCAACCTTGCCACCTATCCATGGTCAAGGGATGGTACAATGCAACATGGAATAAGTACAATTAATGATACAATCCACATATGCATGTATATATATAGTAACATCATAACATGAATACCAATACATGAATCTCAAATAGTCATATGGAATCATATCAAGTGTCATAACTAGTGCTCAAATTATCAATATATCTCAGATCATCATAATTATAACAGTAGACAAGAATATCAATAATACTAGACCTCACTCGTCTTAATTATGCAAGTATATAAATAATACCGGACCTTACTCGTCAAAATTATGCAAGTATAGCAACAATATCGGACCTTCCTAATCCCAATTATGCAAGTATATCACCATACCAGACCTTACTCATCCCAAAATATTCCCATGATCCCAAAAAGTAACTCATAAGTCATCAATTTACTACAATTCCCAACTGATATCGCAAGTCTCATATTATGACTTCTAACATTTCAAAATACTTCAATTCACAAGATCGTATCTCAATTTAATCAATTGGATCACAATTTACTCGATGTCAGTCTAACCGGGATTACATTTCCATCAATACTCCAACATATCAACCAATTTTCACATGATTCATTTTATATCTCACAATTATCACATAAACATGATCAATAACTTAAATCCAGTCCCAAAAAGGTTAGTCAAACCTACCTCAATGTTGAAACTACACTCAGACAAGCTTTTAATCAACTCAATCCTAAAAACGATCCCCGAATCAATCTACCACTATTATTAATATATACTACGCATCAAGAGGAGTATTTTGATACCCATATTGGCATGAATTAGGCTTATATGCAAAATGGTCAAATTTAGGGCTAGAAATTGAAGTTTTCAAATTTGGAAATTAACTTTAAAATCAAGTTCTACGCAAAAAATAAAGTGTGGGTTAAAATCCCACTAAAATCGGGTTTAAAACAAATGAGAAATCAACATTTAAAGTTTGGAAATCATAGTCTAAAAATCTCCTATTTTGGACATTCAAAATCATGAAATTTAAGACAAAATCAAGATTAAAACTTATGAAAATAATTAGAATAGTGTTAGAAATACTTACCCAATCAAAATTCTTCGAAAATCTTCCTTCAAAATTGCCTTAAAAGCTTTGAAAGTTCAAAAATGGCGTAAAAAAGGTGAATATCGGGTTTAAAAATTGTTCAGGTAAAATGTACTCCACAAACGTGAGTGGGGTCCCGCGAACAGAGGATGGGGATCCAACAATGCTCCGCAAATACAAAACTGGACCCGTGAACGTGGAGAGTAAGAAACACTGCCCTCTGCGAACGCAGATAAGGAACAGGTGCTCCTCTGCGAACATGGAGCCCAGGGAGAGAACACAAAGTATAAATGAGGGTTGCACTAGAAAATCTTCATCAATTATGCCCAAGTCCAATTCCCTCCTCGGAACGGACCCTCAAAACTCATTCGAAATCTGAATTACACAAACCAAATATGTATCCATACCAGAAACAGCGATCCAGACTCAATGGAATCATCAGAAATTATTTTCAAAGCCTCTTCGCCATATTTACCAATGCAACTTGATAAAACTAATTTAAAACCCAAAATACCACAACTTCCCTCAGCAACTCTGAAAAAAATATTTTGAGACTATTTCTAGCATTAGTTTCACCATACGTAACTACTGGAACTGTCAAAATTTCAATCTAATCTTTCGAACTCCGAATGTTGACAAAAATTAAACTTTTCTTTCTAGAATAACTCAAAACACAACTTTGAGCATAAAAATCTCATTTTACCTCCAAATTTAGTTCTGTAACTTCTAATAGACCAGTTTTGACATTTTGGAGCTAATGAAATCGACAGATATCTAATTCAACACCCAAAATTCAAAATGGTACAAAAACTCACTTTTTCAACATTTAAAAATGCCAAAACTCATTTTTTCATTTTTAAAACTCAGGATTCCAGTTCCAACAATACAAATAGTTCAAAATAGGCCCAAAGCAACTTACAAAAGGGTAAAATAATAATTTTCAAAGATAGGCCCAAAATGACCAACCAGGTCGTTACATCATTCACCACTAAAAATAATGTTCGTCTTCGAACATAAGGAAAAGAGAAGTTCCTAAAGCCTAAAAAGACTAGGATATTTAGATCACATGTCATACTCCAATTCCCAAGTAGCCTCATCGACAGAATGGGGTCACCACTAAACCTTCACTGAAGGTATATCTTTGGATTTCAATCTTCGAACCTGCCTGTCCAAAATAGTTATAGGCTCCTCCTCAAAAGACAAATTTGAGACCAACTATCTTGAATCATAAGAGATCACATGGGACTCATCAGGATGTACCGTGGAGCATAGAAACATGAAAAATAGGATGAAAAGATGATAATCTCGGTGGTAATGCTAGCTCATAGGCAACCCCACCAATATTCCTCAAAATATCAAATGGACCAATGAACCTGGGACTAAGCTTTCTCCTCTTTCTGAATCTCATCACACCCTTCATGTGTGAAACTTTTAGCCAAACACTGTCACCAATAGAGAACTCAAGAGGCCTAGTCCTCCAATCAGCATAACTTTTCTGGCGACTCTAAGCTGTCAAAAGTCTACGCTGATTCAAATGAACCCGATCCATGGCATCTCTAAGTAGATCCACACTCAACACATTAGCTAAATTTGAGTCAAATCATCCAATGGGTAATCTACACCTCCGACCATATAAGGCCTCAAATAGTGTCATCTAGATGCTGAAATGGTAACTGTTATTATATACGAACTCTGCCAATGGTAGGTGTTCGTCCATTGGACCCCACAATTAATCACACAACATGATATCTAACACATGAATGGTGCACTCAGACTGCCCATCTTTCTGGGGGTGAAAAGTTGAACTCAAATCCACTCTAGTACCTAAACCACGCTGTAAAGACTGCCAAAAGTGAGAAGTGAATACAGACCATTTATCTGATACTATAGATACAGGCACATCATGTAATCTGACAATATCCCAGATGTACAACCTAGCCAACTATTTCGCACTATGGCTAGTCTTCACCGATAAGAAGTGAGTTGACTTGGTTAAATGATCAATGACCGCCCAAACTGAATCAAACTTTCCCAAGGCCATGGGCAAACCTGTAACAAAATCCATAGTCACTCTCTCACACTTCCACTCGGGAATGGGCATTTTTTGCATCGATCCTCCAGGCCTTTGGTGCTCATACTTGACTTGTTAGAAATTCAAACAATTTTCCATGAACTTAGCTATGTCCCTTCTCATCCCGAAAGACCAATAATGTTTTAGATCATGGTACATCTTTCCCATACCAGGATGGATGGAATATCTAGCACAGTGATCCTCCTCTAATATCAATCTCACCCAATCCCCAACCTTAGGTACACAAACTATACCATTATCCTCAAGACACCACTAGAATCAATAATAGTTGCCTTGGGTTCACCTCTTAATACTTTGTCACGAATTATGCATAATCTAGGGCCCTCAAACTGATGAACACATATCTGATCAAGCAAGGAAGATCTAGCCTCAACAAAGGCCAAAATACTCTGAGGAAGGAAAATGGCCAAACGAACCATCTATCTAGCAAACGACTGAACTTTCAAAGCTAAGGTTCTCTCCTCGGCACTCAAGAATACCAAATGATCTATACTAATGGCCTTCTGGCTCAAAGCATCGGCTACCATATTTGCCTTCCCAGGATAGTATAGAATAGAGATATCATAGTCCTTAAGCAACTCCAACCACCTACGTTGTCTCATATTCATATTAGGCTGAGAGAAAATGTATTTGAGACTCCGGTGATCGGTGAAAATCTCACAATGCACCCCATATAGATAGTGATGCTACAAAATTAACACAAATACCACTGCATCCAACTCTAAGTCATGGGTAGGGTAGTTTCTCTCATGAACCTTTAGTTGTCTAGAAGCATAAGCTATCACCTTCCCTCTTTGCATCAATACACTACCCAAATCCATACCAGAAGTATCATAATATACTATAAATGGCACTCCCTCCTCAGACAATGCAAGAATAGGTGCTAAAATCAATAAATCCTTGAGATTTTGAAAGCTCATTTCACACTTCTCAGATCACTGAAATGCTATATCATTTTGAGTCAGTCTGGTCAATGGGGCTACTATAGAAAAGAATCCCTGAACAAAACATTAATAATACCCCTCCAAACTAATAAACTCTGAATCTCAATCACAGAAATACTTCTAACCCACTCACGAACAACTGATACATTGGTCGGATCAACCATAATACCCTCTTTTGACACTACGTGCCCAAGAAATACAACAGACTCAAGACAAAACTCGCACTTTGAGAACTTGGCATATAACTTCTCATCTCTCAATCTCTAGAGTACAGTCCTTAAGTGTTGAACATGATCGAACTCCCTCTTAGAGTAAACTAAGATATCATCTATAAACACGATCACAAAAATATCAAAGTAGGGTTTGAACACTTGATTCATCAGCTCATAAAAGTAGTTGAGTCATTAGTCAACCCAAATGATATAACCACGAACTCATAATGCCCATAGCGGATCCTGAAAGTGGTTTTCAAACTATCAGACTACCGTATATAGATCTCAAATTAATCTTGGAGAATACCGAGGCACCCTGCAACTGGTTAAAAAGATCATCAATGTGAGGCAAAGGATACTTATTCTTTATGGTCACTTTGTTCAACTGGAAATAATCAATACACATGCATATAGTGCTATCCTTCTTCTTCACAAATAAGAAAGGACCACCCCAAGGAGATACAATCAAATGAATGAACCCTTTCTTCAACAAATCCTCTAATTACTCCTTCAATTCTTTTAATTCAATTGGAGCCATCCGATAAGGTGCAATAGAAATGGTCTTAGTTCCCAGCTCCATATAAATAGCAAAGTCTATATCACGATTCGGAGGGACACCAGGCAAGTCTATTAAGAAGACATCCATAAACTCTCTAGCAAATCTAGTGGTCTCCAATGATGGGGACTCCTGAGAAATAGCCCAAACATGAGCTAAATATGCCAAACAACTCTTACCCATCAATCGACAGGCATGCATACAAGAAATAACTCTCTTAGGATAGGAGCTAGATGCTCCAGTCCACACCAACTGAGGAAACTCAGGACAAGATAAAGTCACGATCTTTGTATGATAGTCAAGAATAGCATGATGAGGCGATAATCAGTCCATACATAATATCACATCTCAGTCGACCATATCTAACAATATCATGTCAAAAATAGTATCTCTCCCCATGAAAGTCATAACACAACCCCAATATACCCAATTCACCACTAATGATTCACCTACCAGGGTGGAAACATAAATAGGCTCGGCAAGTGGCTCACACATAATATCAATATCTGAAGCAAAGTAAGTCGATACATATGAATAAGTAGAGTCTGAATCAAATAAAATTGAAGCTGAATGGTGGCACACCAAAACCATACCTATGATAACTGCATCAGAGACCTTTACCTCAACTCTCTCTAGGATAGCATAGCAAACTCTATGGACACCACTAGCCTGTGGGCCTCCACGGGTTCTATATTTGACTGTGCCATGAGCTCCTTTATTACCTCATCTCATTCCCTGAGAGATGTCTCTAGCTGCTAGTGTGGAGCTGGATGGACTGGATGAGACCCAGAAGCCTATGCGGGGAAAGCACGATGTGGACAACGATTGGCAAAGTGCCCAACCTCATCACAAACATAACAAACCTTGGGGTCTCGCTCCTGAGATGACTGTGTCGAAGAACCACCACGTCTTACTGAACCAAGAGAACTATCACAGCCTGTCTGAGTAAGCCTAGACCTATCAACACTGTCAGATGTTGGAAGAGTTACCTGAACTACACGACCCTAATGACCCAACCTTTCAAACTCTTGATCATAGGGTGGGTGACCACTAAACTACCTGTGTTGATGGGACCTCTTCCCGTCACTCTGTCTATCATGCCTAATGCGCTCTATCATACGAGCATAATCCACTATACTCTAAAAAGTGCCTCCAGCCACAACTAAGGAAGTTGTAGCCTCCAGAAGATAACATGTCAACCCCTTGGTGAAGCGCCTAATCCTCTCAAACTCAGTAGGGATGCTGGACAAGGCATATCTAGATAATGAATAGTATCTAGCCTCGTAATCTAAAAGTGACATGAAACCCTGCTAGAGTCTATCAAACTCATCCCTGTGGTTGTGCCGAAGGCTATATGGAACGAACTTCTCCAAGAATACCCTTATAAATTGCTCCCATATTATGACTGGAGATCCAATCAGCCAAAGA
This sequence comes from Solanum aculeatissimum, assembly GCA_038996855.1. NCBI lineage: Eukaryota > Viridiplantae > Streptophyta > Magnoliopsida > Solanales > Solanaceae > Solanum > Solanum aculeatissimum. The sequence goes on along the minus strand of JBCEWC010001459.1, from coordinate 19,354 downwards.
GCCAATACTGATCTCCACCACTCCTTGGCTAAGCTGGTGAACTAGCAAGAGGTATAAGCAACTCCATGTGACTCCAAAATGGCCAAGTTGCATAGTCGGTTCTGACACTTTGACAAGAAATCATAAGCTCTATCACCAGGAGTGCCATTAAATCTCGGGGGAGCCAAACGTATAAACCACTCAAAACTCTTCTACTCAGCAGTGGACATGGTTGGACTAACAGATCAAGCTGGCACCATAAATAAGGGTGGTACAATAAATGGAGCAATACCCAAACTCTAAAACTGAGAACCCAAACTCAGTCGAGACGTCTGAGGCAAAATCATAGTAGTCATATGGGAATCCACTGGGGTTGAAGAGGGACCAACATTGGGTCATGACTGGCTCAATAAGAACTGAAGAAGGACCAACCGCTGCAGTAGAAACTGGCACATCAACAGTAATTGGGGTGGAAGGTGCTCCCTCTAATCTAGCCAATACCCTCAAAAGTAACTCATGAACCAAGGGTATAGCATCTGGGGATGAGGATGGTGGAATAGGATCTGTAGACCCCACTAGCTTATAAGCACTCTCTGGAGAAGCTCATCTAGTCTGCCCTCTGGGTGGAGTTGCACCTCTAACAAGCCCTTGGCCCCCGACCCTATCATTAGATCTACCTCGACCATGAGTGGGAGCCACATTGGCAGGCTCGGCTCTCCCACTGATCGTCGTGATCTGGTCATCGGCATCTGCGTAGAAGGAGTATATTAGATACTTTTAAACCATGAGATGTGAAGAAACGCATGAATAAAAGTAAGACATAAAAGTTTTTCCTAACAAATGCCCGTAGACTCTCGAAGATGGATATGAACGTCTACATATCGATCCACGAGACTCTACTAGACACCCTACTTTTGACTCATGAGCCCAATGAACCTAGAGCTCTGATACCAAACTTGTCACAACCTAAAATTGAATTGTGATTAAAGAAAAATGAAATAAAGAGAAAACCATCACAACATAATGTAATAATCTCAAAACCTGGAGTCATGAGTACAAGAGCATCTAAATAGTGCAGAAGAGTAAGTACAACTATCTCCAAATAAGGTACAAAGTTATCTCATAATATATGATACAAAGTCTGAAGAGAAACAATAAAGAAAATCTCAAAGATTCACGGTGACTCAAAGTCTGAGCCCTACCAGTAAGATCTGCATGGACGCAGAAAGCTTAATTAGAGTGAATCAACTACCCTGTACGGGTCACTGTTATTGATCTGCATGGAGAAAATAAAGTAGGGGTGAGTACACTGAAATATACCCAATAGGTTCAACCGACTAGGTAAGTAAAATCAAACAAGTATGTAATAACGAAGAACACTATCACCTGCATCCAAAAAGGTTAGTATACAATAAAAATATATATAATGAGATAAGTCCTCCACAGCCACCAATGGTATAATATAATGGGAGATATGAGCATAATGCATGGAACTCATCAAGTCATATATCAAGTGTCTCGCAACCTTGCCACCTGGCCATGGTCAAGGAGTACCACAATATCCTGACCTTGCCACTTTCCCCTAGTCAAGGAATATCATAATGTCTCAACCTTGCCACCTACCCATGATCAAGAGGTATCACAATGTCTCAACCTTGCCACCTGTCTGTGGTTAAGGGATGATACAATGCAATATGGAATAAGTACAATAAATAATACAATTCAGACATGCATGTATGTATATATATATATATATAGTAACATTATAACATGAATATTGATACATGAATCTCAAATAGTCATATGGAATCATATCAAGTATCATAACTAGTGCTCAAATTATCAACATTTCTCAGATCATCAAATTATCTCAGTAGCCAAAATATCAACAATACTGGACTTCACTCATCCCAATTATACAAGTATATCAATAATACTGGACCTTACTCATCACAATTATGCAAGTATATCAAAAATATTGAGCCTTCCTTGTCCAATTATGCAAGTATATCAGCCATACCAAACTTTACTCATCCTAAAATATACCCATGATTCTCAAAAATATCTCATAAGTCATTAATACCACATTTACCCAACTGATATCACAAGTCTCATATTATCACTTCTAATATCTCAAATTACTTCAATTCACAAGATCTCATCTCAATTTAATTAATAGGATCACAATTTACTCGATTTCGATCTAATTGTGATCACATTTCCATCAATATTCCAACATATCAATCCATTTACTCATGATTCATTCTAGATCTCACAATCACCACATAAATATGATTAATAACTCAAATTCAATCCCAAAAAAAAACCTACCTCAATGTCGAAATCACACTCAGATAAGCTTTCAATTTAACTCAATCCTCCAAACAATCCCCAAATCGAATAACCACTATCAATAATAAATACTACACATCAAGAGGAGCATTTTCATACCAATATTAGCATGAATTAGGCTTAGGGGCAAAATGATCAAATTTAGGACTAAAATTCAAAAAACATTAATCTGGAAATTGACTTTAAAATTAAGTTCTACATGAAAAATAGAATCTGTGGTTGAAAATCTCACGAAAATTGAGTTTAAAACGAATGAGAAATCAACATTTCAAGTTTAGAAATCATGGTCTAAAAATTCCCAATTTTGGACATTCAAAATCATAAAATTTAAGTCAAAATCAAGATAAAACTTATGAAAAATAATTATAATAGTGTTAGAAACACTTACCCAATAAAAATCCTTCAAAAATCTTCCTTCAAAATCACCCCAAAAGCTTTGAAAGTTCGAAAATAAAATAAAAATGGTAATTCTCGGGTTTAAAACTGTTCAAGTAAAATATACTCCGCGAACGCGGAGGGTGAGGATCCAATAATGCTCCGAGAATGCAGAACTGGACCCGCGAACGCAGAGAGTAAGCAACACTGTCCTCCCTGAACACGGTTAAGGAACAGGTGCTCCTCTGCAGACGTGGAGCCCAAGGTGCGAACGCGAAGTATTAATGAGGGTTGCACCAGAAAATCTGCACCAATTAGGCCCTAGTCTAATTCCCTCCTCCAATAATGCTCCGTGAATGCGGAACTGGACCCGTGAATGCAGAGAGTAAGCAACACTTCCCTCCATGAACATGGTTAAGGAACATGTGCTCCTCCGCGAACATGGAGCCCAAGGTGCGAGCACAGAGTATTAATGAGGGTTGCACCAGCTATGCCCTAGTCTAATTTCCTCCTCAAAACGGACCCTTGAAACTCATTCGTAATCAGAATTACACAAACCAAATATGTATCCATACCAGAAATAGCAATCTAGACTCAACGAAATCATCAAAAATCAATTTCAAGGCCTCCTTTCCATATTTACCGATGCAATTCGATAAAACTAGTTTAAAACTCAAAATACCGCAGCTGCCCTCGACAACTCCAAAAATTATTTTGAAACCATTTTTAGCGTTAGTTTCACTTTCCAGAACTACTGAAAGTATCAAAATTTAGATCAGAGCTTCCGAACTTCGAATGTTGACCAAAGTCATAAATAACTCAAAAATAACTTTGGGCCTAGAAACCTTATTTTAACTCCGAATTTAGTTTTGTAACTTCTCATAGACTAGTTTTGACATTCTAGAGCTAATGAAATTGACGGATCTTCGATCCGACACCTGAAAATCAAAATGGTGCAAAACATTTCTTTTTCAACAACTTAAGCTTCTAAAAATGTCAAAACTCATATTTTTCATTTTTAAAACTCAATTCCAACAATACAAATAGTTCAAAATAAGCCCAAAGCAACTTACGAAAGGGTAAAATAATAATTTTTACAGATAAGGTCATAAATAACCAATTAGGTCATTACAACACTCACATCCATAATCACAATCCAATCACAACCACAATGAATATTATACAACTTGCACAATCAAGTAATGGGTTCATTATATACAATTGTTTGCAACTAGTCATTTCTTTAGGTTTATTATGTCCTTCTCTATTCCCATATGTGAAAGCAATACCAATAAAGCAGTTATCAAATGCATATATCACAAACAGAAAATTAAACCATTACTTACCTCAAAATAAGCTTTGGGATCTCTAAAGAACTGGAGTTTTCCCTTTTTTCGAAGTCTTAGCTCGTCCTTGGTTTAAATAAAAACAAGAATTGAAAAGAATCAACAAACAATAACCTAAAATATCAAAATTCAAACTATTGGCCACTTTAATGATTATCTCCCCCCAACTAGGACATTTTCCACTATTAATTTCAGGTCAAAACTTCCCCTAAGAGAATTATCATAGATTCTAATGTCTAGAAATCAAACTACAAGTTATGAGAAATAATTAACTTACTTTTATCAAAGAAACAAGTGAAAAACTGATGAAAAATGTCCTAGATAGCTTCTGATCTTCCAAGAACAAAGTGATAGAAATAAAAATAATTTTGTGACTTTTTTTACTTAAACTCACAACTGTACTGCCATGGCGGCCACTTGTCATGCATGGCGGCTCCACCATAGCGGGACTAATCCCGTCATGGCGGGTTGTACGAAAACATAAACTCTAAAGTTGCATTCTCAATCTTCATTTCATAACACACTCTCAGATCATGATGTTCTAAAATCAATTTGTTACGGCAAGATCAACTCCGGGAGTTCTACTCGTCCAATTTTAATTTTGCAGAGCTGTATAGGCTCCTTATTGTCTTGACTATCAACTCAAAAGATCAAACTCATAATCCAAACCCCAATTCATTATTGGATTACCCCAAACCTCACTTGACTCAGATTTCATCCAAGTCTGACATAGGCTCAAAATTTTTCAGTTACTACTCAAGAGTTTTCTAATCCGAATTCATTCCTCGTGAATCTATCTATAACGACAGGAACATGTCATTATACAAAAATAAAAAATAATTAATATATTAAAAATAATGAATAAAAATAAAATTTTATTTTAAAATAATACAAAAAATAAAGAAAGAAAGTAATAGCATATATGTGTATAATTATGTTTATTATTTATGAATGTCAAATAGGAAAAGGGCCTAAATTCCTTTCGAAACTTGTCTCAAAAATTTTGTTACACGTTTAAATTATCATGGCGACTTATTTCACACCTTTACTACTTAAAAGAGAATCTATTTACCCCCTAAAACTAACATGGCAAGAAAATAAAAAATATAAAAAATTACACGTGGGATAAAAATTAAAAATAAAAGAAATAAAAAACAACCTCCCCTCCCCCCTCGTGGGTCGTCTCTTCTTCTTCACACATATGCCCTCTTCTTCACACCCCATCCATTATTCTCTTCTTCTTCATTCTTTATATTTTATCACATTTTTTTTATTTTTCACTACAATCTCAAGTGGGAGATAACAAAGCAACATTCGAAAATCTCCCTTTGATCACTGTCATTGTCGTCATCGCGTTCACCATCATCGGTGAATTCAAACTTTACAAGGAAAAAGACAAAATCTTGGTAAAATTCATTTTAAAAGATAAATTTTAATTCGATGGCATTGGTGAAAAGTTAAGATTTATTTGTAAAAAATTAAAATTTGATGCTTTGTATTTGAATTTTTTATAATGATGGTGGAAAAAGTTTTATTCTATGAGAGGTACACATATTAGGTTGCATACAATACTTGTGTGAGGTCCTCTCAAGCTTTGCCAATTAGATTGATTTTTTTAAAAGTGACTTATAAGCTAAAACTTAAAAATCATAAGTTAGGAAACATTCAACTTTTGATTTTTGATTTTTTTTTTTTCCTGAACTTTTTCAGCCTAAAAAAGTCCTTAAAAATTGGAAAATAACTTAAGAGCCAAAAACCAGTTAAAATGAGTCAATCCAAGCTAAAGACCCCATTTCTTTCTCTATCTTTCTCCTATTTAAAATTTAATTTTTTTGGTTCAGCTATGCTCTTTAAACTTTTACTATTTTTTTACTAAATATTTCATTCACCAAAAGTTGAAATTCAATATTGTTAGTAGCATCACTAGTGATTTTATTTGACTCAATTTTTTTTCCCTAAAAGAAAATTAAATTATTGTTAGTAGCATCATTGGTGATTTGATTTGAATTATTTTTTTACTAAAAGAAAATTAAATTAATTTAATTATTTTCTTAAAATGTTGAATCTAAATCAATTAAGTTAGTTTTTTATCACTTCGATTTTTCTCATATTTTTTAGATATTCATTATATGTTAAATTTTTTATAAAATATATGATATTATAAAAGTTTAAGTAAGCTACATATAACATTCTCCAAAAAGAATGTATGCATTGTCTAAAGAAATATAATAAAAAATTTTGAATATTTTTTACAAAAAGTTAAAAATTTAGTTGTGATATAGCATGTTGTGTTGATGATATTTGATATAAATAATAATAATTAATTTAAAAGATTATTTTGAACATGAAATGCACTTTCAATTTTTTTCAAAATAAAAATATAAATCAAATTAGAATGAAAAAAATTGATTGTTATAAAGACAAACACCTGAAAATGAACCAAGAGGGTAAAAGACTAATATCTATCTTCTTTTTTATTTTTAAATAAAAATTATATAAATTAAAGATAAATATGTATAATATAATTTTAAATATGTTTATATAGTCCATATTAACCAAAGTAGTGATTTATTTAGAGATAATTAATAGTAAATAATAGAGTGAAAAACTTACTATAAAAATTCAAAATCTAATTTTCTATAATCGAATACAAAGAGCCCCTCACACAACTTGTAGTCACTAGGGATGACAATTTCAACTCATATAAGGTAAAATGCATCCATTTAACTCATATTTACTTTAATGGATCATTCATATTTTCAAAATTGGTAAATATGGGTTAATCTATATAAAGAGCTCATATAAATATGATCAAAATGGGTAAAATATGGGTACCCATATAGACCCATAGATCCCCCACTCGTAATTTAAAAAACTTGTGTGATTTTTCTTTTATTCTTATTAAAAAAAACTTGGGATGGGAGTGGGGGTAAGAGAACGGGGGGTTAGGGGTGTGCATCGGTCGGTTCGATTTAATTTCATGTATTATGTGTTCGGTTTATCAGTTTTCGATTTTTAAATATGTTAAACCAATAAGATATTTTTTATTAGTTTTTGGTCTTTAACGATTCAATTTTTGATTTACCCCATAAGAAAATACTCATAAAATAAATCTATGACTTCTCTAACTATTTGATGCAATATGATGAGATACGGTAAAACAAACAAATTAATTGAGCACTTAAACTTAATAATATGTGATATTTGACCTCATATTCTAATTTATTTTTCAATAAAAGAGTTATACATTGGAAACCAAGCAAATACATAATTTACGAGTAACGATTTAGTATCAAGTGATGTTAAATTATTAATATTTATGAAAGCATAAAGTAGTAAATTATTATAATCTTAATGAGTTATCGGTTTATCCAATAACTCAATACTAAAAATTGAAATTGAACCGATAATTCGATAATTTTTTTTGTAAAAACCATTAAAACCCCGTTAACCCAATAACCCGATAACAATAAATCAATAATATTTTTTTGGTTCGATTTATCGATCGGTTTGATTTTTGCACACCCTTATGGGGGGTACGGTGGAAATGTGGGTGAGGGGTAGGATGGAAGTGGGGAGGTGGGGGCGAATTTTATTTTATTGAAAAAATAATTTTTTAAAATTTAAATTTAAGTTTTGCTATTAAAGTAGAAAAAATTTAGATGATATTCAAAACTGTAACAATTACAGGGGTATCAAGTTGTTAAGCCACACAATAAAGGTTTGGGAGAGAGTGGTGGAGATGAGGTTGAGAAAAGAAGTGTCTATTTCAGAGAACCAGTTTGGATTCATGTCGGGGCGATCGAATACTGAAGCAATTCATCTTGTTCGAAAAGTAGTTGAGAAATATAAGGAAAGAAAGAAGGACCTCCATATGGTGTTCATTGATCTAGAGAACGCCTATGACAAAGTTCTGAGGAATGTCCTATGGAGGTGTCTAAAGGTGAAAGGTGTTCCAATGGTATATATTAGGGCGATAAAGGACATGTACGACGGAGCCAAAACTCGGGTAAGAACAGTGGGAGGAGACGTAGAGTATTTTCCTGTTGAGATGGGACTTCATCGAGGATCAGTATTGAGCCATTTTCTGTTTGCCTTGGTGATGGATGAGCTGACACGGTCTATTCAGGAGGAAGTTCCATGGTGTATGCTATTTGCAAATGACATAGTATTGATTGCTGAGACTCGAACTAAAGTTAATGACAAATTGGAGGTTTGGAGACACGCTTTGGAATCTAAAGGATTCAAACTGAGAAGGACCAAAATAGAATACTTGGAATGCAAATTCAGTGTTGTAAGAGATGAAACAGACATTGATGTGAGGCTTGCCACTCAACTTATTCCCAAGAGAGAACTTTAAATATCTTGGGTCCATCATCCAGAGTAGTGGTGATATCAACGATAATGTCACATATAGTATTGGGGCAGCATGGACTAAATGGAGGCTTGTCTCTGGAGTATTATGTGATAAGAAGATACCACCTAAACTCAAAGGTAAGTTTTACTGGATGGTGGTTAGACCGTCTTTGTTGTATGGGGTGAAGTATTGGCCAATCAAAAACTTTAGATCGTCTTTGTTGTATGGGGTGAAGTATTGGCCAATCAATAACTTACTTGTTCAGAAGATGCAAGTCGCAGAGATAAGGATGTTGTGATGGATGTGTGGTCATACTAGGAGTGATAAGATTAGGAATGAGACCATTTGGGAGAAGCTAGAGGTGGCCTCTGTGAATGATAAGATGAGGGAAGCGAGACTGCGATGGTTTGGACTTGTGCAGAGAAGAAGTACCGATGCTCCTGCTAGGAGGTGCTAGAGGTTGGATTTAAGAGTTAAACGAAGGAGCAGAGGTAGACTGAAGAAACATTGGAGGGAGGTGATCAGACAAGATATGGCAAAACTTGATCTCACCGAGGACATGACCTTAGATAGAAAGGAGTGGAAGTTACGAATTAGAGTAGTAGGTTAATAGGTTAGTAGGATTAGGTTGATGTCTGGACTTGGGGTATAGTAGGGTAGTAGGATTAGTTGTGTTTGTATATCCTGTTTTGTTATTATTAGTCATATATATATTGATTTTAATCATATTTACACACTATCATCTTTTTCGTTATTAGTTGTTCTTTCGGATTCCTTTTCTTTTCCTTTTCCTTTTCCTTTTCTCATATCTAGTTTACTCTGCCTATGAGTTTTTGAGACGAGGGTTTCCAGGAAACCGTCTCTCTACCTTTGAGGTAGTGATAAGGTTGGCGTACATTCTACCCTCCCCAGACCCCACTTGTAGAATTTCACTAGGTATGTTGTTGTTGTAAAAATAATTATTTGGGAATAGGATTGGGGTGATAGGGGTTGAGCATTAACAATCAAGCTTTCATTTAATTTTTTTTTTTTGTTTGGCTCTAAGAGATTAAAGTGGGTTGAAATTATTTTTATTCAAATTATATTTGATCAAATCCATTTTTACCCATATTTTATATAGATGGATTGTGATTCAATCTATTTTGACTCAATCGATTCAAATTCAATCTAATTTACTCATTTGTCACCTGTCATAATCACACAAAGTAAGAAGATGAAATAAAGTGAAATGGATAAATTATGGGGCCCATAATATACATTTGGCAAAGAGCCCCTCATACAACTGAGTCACATAGAAGAAAATTTTTTACCGAGATGAATGATGACGAAAAAAAAATTGAAGGTGAAATAGTGATGATGAAAAGTAAAGAATTGATAGTGAAGATAACTGGATATAATTTTTTTTTATGCAATGAGAAATGAAAAGGATGAGATTTAGTAATGAAAAAGATATAATCATTAAAGAATTTTAATAATTAATTATAAATTAGTTAGTGTACAATATAATTAATAAAAAAGTTAATTATTAAAGAAGAGAAAACAAAAAGAATCTAAAAAAATTATAAGCAAGATAATACAACATATACTGTGGAAGTGATAGTATATATTTTAAAATTATATTAAATTCACTTTTAAATAATATATAATTATGTAATATAGATCATCACAATAAAATTAAACGTGTAATTGATTTTTGAGATAAATCTAAAATAAAAATTTATGGCTTCTTCTTATTAAATATTACTCAAAATTATACAAATACATGATATTTATAAACTTAATTACTATTAGTCATTACCATTTAAAAAAATTACTAAAATTTTCGTATTTCGCTGATACATGATACACATTTATAAACTATCAGTTAGTTTCATTGAAATCTAAAAAAATTAAACAATCAATTAATTACTGATACGTTTTTTAATGTTTTCAGTATATTAAAATTGATATTGTCTAATTTTTAATAACTAATTCACACAGATCATCAATAACCCTAAAATTTCATGTTGTATCAATACATATTTTTATGTATCAATATTTTCCCAAAAATTAAAAAATTTTAATAATTTTAAAAAGAGTTAATTTATATTAAAATTAAACCTATAAAATATGAAATTTTTATAATTTGCCTTAAATATTATGAAAAAATACCTCATTTTTCATCCTATATTATACTTGTAGGTGGTGGGCTCAGTTTCACGTGGTTCTCCGAAAGCAGCCAAAAATAGTGGTGTAGTATATAAACACCTACGTAACACAGAATGGGCTCCACCTGGGTGCCGGGTGTCCAACGCACCTGCTGTTTCAAGTAAACCAACGGCAACACTCTTTTTCTTTCTTAAACAAACTCCCCATATTGCCCTTCTCCATGACCAATTTATTAATGTTCTAGCAACCTTCATGTATAATGTACAAATTATATTATATGAAAATGAAAAAACTTTTTTTTTGTTACATAGATTATACTTCGGGCATATAGATTTAAATGGCAACTCATAATATAAATTATCAGTTATATTGAGCTTATGTTAGCATGAACTTTTCTAACTAATATGTATTAAATAGTAAATACTCATTATCTTATAGGAAAATTATACAAATTGAAATCATTAGAAAAAGTTTTTCTTCTTTTCTTTTGAGGAGTTGGAGGGTGGGGTAGCGGGAAGGAAATTATAATGTGAAAAATCGAACTCTCATCAATAAGATGTAATTTCAGATTATCAACCAACTGAACTAATAAGATTTCTGTCAAAAAGTATTTATCCAAATTGGATTCAGTATTTTTTTTTTCTCATTGGATCTACCATCTAAATACTTTATTCGATTGTGACCTTGTTCTATTCCCATGATTAGCATCTCTAGCTTTTTCATTTTTTATCACTAGAGAAGTCCTTTCATTGAAGCACTACATATTTTTCCTTGATGCAATTAAAATATATTTTTATACGCTAATATTATCAAAGAGTAACTAAATAGTGTTTTTTTTAAAACGTTATTTCTTTCTTTTTGATACCATTAGAGTATATATATATCTTGATGATATCAACCAATAATTTAATAGTGTTTTTATTGAAATGCTATCTCTTTTTCTTTGATATCAATATATCTTCATTGCATCAAACGCGTATTAATAATTAAAATAAAGGATAAAAAAATAGAAAACACCTACTTATAAATAACTTCTCTTTTGAGGATACAAAAATTCTTTTCCCTTATCTTATTGCATAAGATAAAATTAGCGCAGGTTCGTAGTTATATTGTATCATGAAATGTAGAAAGTAATAAGCACAACTCAAAGTTCAACTAGAAGACATTGTTTATTCTAAAAAAATAAAGGTAAAATTTTAATTAACTATACCCGAGGTTTAAAAGACAGAGTAAAAAGTATTATTTCGATCGAGGCAATGAATTATTAATTTAATAAGAAATAAATTAATATCAAAGTAATTATATTAAGCAAATAATAAATTTAAATATCGTGAGTCGGTCTAATTCCAGTAAAATATTGATGCTAAAGATATTTCTTGAGAGACTTAGCTTAAATACTAAGTTAATCAAATAAGTAATCAAATTGCCATAGAAATTATAATATTTCAGCAAAGTAGAAGTTGATAGTTTACAAGGTGGCCATCCCACAATTTTTATAGAGGTAGCTGTTGGGATAATCATGTAATTTTATTATAGTATTTTTGAATTTTTTATAATAATTACTTATATTGTTATAATAAAATCTTAGTTTAAATAGATCATAGTGTATATATGTGTGTCAATTACTTATATTGTAGATGATTTTGTGTATGAAGTGTTTTAACTAATACAGAAAAAAATTAAAATTGTCGATTCATATAAATTATAAATTAATGTTCACGATCAAAGATGAAATAGGACAAACATCTTGTTGATCATAGCACAAGATTAGATATAATTTAATCTTGATTATGAGAGTGGTTAAACTTCAACTTCTTGTGTTAGTACATTTTGAATGTATTGAACGGACTAATAAGAGAAATTTATTTATGTTCTGAATTTTTATAAATAAATTCTCTAGTTCATTGCATGTACTCATACTCTTAATCTTGATATAATTGTTATGATCTATGTGATTTGATTTATTATTTTAATCTATTAAAAGGTGGGACTTTTTCAATTAGTCGATAAAATTCTAGTAGATTGGATAATGACAAATTGCATTAGTGAAATAATAATTAGTTGTTAGAATCGTGTCTCGATTCCGAGTTGAAAACAACCTTTTGTGATTACTTATAAGTTTTTACGTGAAAACCCTGTAGGTGGATTTTTATATCGTCATGTGAAATAAGTTAAGTAAAATGGTAAAGGATTAATTTAGTCAATAAATTAATTTTTTTTTCAGAGAATTTGATTTATTGTAGGCGTCGGTGATTCTAACATAGGGAGTTAAAATAAGATGTGATGATGGATCGAGGAGTTCAATTACAAAACGTTTTAGTGGAATAGTTTGTAATTTATTATGATATGATAAGTCTTTTAATTATGAATTATTATCATAATAGGAAGTCTCTATTAATAAGTTCATGGTCCCTACTGCGTCTGGTCTATTGATAATTCTCAAGAATACGAAAGAATGTTCTGGAAGAAGTTTAAAAATCGACCTTCCATATATATCGGTTTAATGATAAAAATATTATTTATTTAAAATGAAATTAAAATGGAATATTGACTCTAAATAGGGATAGAAAAACGGTTCTTGCCATATTTTGGGATTTATGATTATTGATTTCAATTGATTTGAGTAGTCATTAATTGGCTATTATTAGCCAAATCCGTTTTGTCCTTCTTCCTCTTCCCTATCTATGAATATCTAAAAAGATATATAGGGGATAAGTTAGATGAGTAGGTCTACAATTCTTGAAAAATCAAACTTGCCCACACAAGTTGAAATTGAATGAGTAAACCAGAAAGCATTAGAAGATCGTGGGCCTAGATTCCTTCATTGAGAATGAATTGTCAAGAAGTTTCATGAGGTATGTTTTCTAGATTTCGTTGTTTTTATTTACATTAGCAGAATACTATTTGAGATTATGATTCTGAAATTGTGCTTCCACTATGTGTGTATGTTTTACACTCTTACAATTGGTATCAGTAGTATTCTTTACATCTAACTGTTAATGTAATAAGAAATCAAAATTTGGACGTTTGTTGTTTTAGATTTAAGGAACTTGAAAGAATAGTTTATGCATTCTAAATTGGAATTTGATTTACTAAATCTATTCACCAAGTACGTTTCAAGAGATAAAGTGAAAGTGCCCTGACTGCTTGCTTTTAATACCGTCTTGGTTGTTGTTGTTTTTTAACAAAAGAGAACTGTTTTTTAATGTTTAGGATAAATTTGTTATCAAATTGAAAACTGCCCAGTCACAATTGTTACAATAATGTTTCCACTAACATTGTAATAGCGTGACAATTCTAGCTAGGCCTCTTATTTTTTCTTAAAATTTAGAGTTATCGATAACTAGATAAATAATTTTTTCAATTAAGGGAGAGTCTGTCTATTTATTCGACTTTGTCCAACTACTGTTGTTTTTGATATGCTACACTCAGTAGCATAGTAGTTGGGTTATGTTGAATAAACTGTCTGGTTTACCCTCGTCATAAAACTAGTCAATAATTGTCAAATTGATCGGTATTAGAGTTTTTAAATTTTTCACGAACTCCGATTGATCTAATTTTTGGCTGGTTCATTGAAAATTACCCATTGAGCAATATCCACAGTTTCACCGTGGTGTGCGATTTTTTTTTCCCAAAAAATATTGTGTTACAGGAATTGTCCAAAAGAATAACTAGTCATGAATTGACGAAACAAGTCCGCACTCAGTTGTTAGCATTCCATTAAGACCACGTAATGGGATACATGTCAATAGGCACGAAATTGTGCCTGAGACGGCGCAAAAGGTTGCTCTAGAGTAAACTCCAAACATTTCACTACCACAAAGTAGTGGGAGCAATGTCAGGCAGTCAGCCGCTGTGGAGGAACCTATTCGAGAGGATATTCAGGGTGTTCTGAACTTAGTTCAAGAAGTAGCACGTCCTGTAATGACTAGTCGTCGTAGTGGGAGAGTTATTAGAAAGCCTAAAAAGCTTAAACTCTTGAGAGAATCATATGATAAAATTTCTTAAGAGCCTAATACAGAATCATTAAATTATGCCAAAACACTACATGATATAGATGTTGAAATGTGAATTGTTGCTATGAAATACGAAATGGTGTCTATGTACTCTAATCAAGTCTGAGATCTTGTAGAACCATTTGTGGGTGTTAAACCTATTGAATGTAAGTAGATCTTCAAGAAAAAGAGAGTTATGGATAGAAAAGTGAAAACGTCTAAAGACTAAGCATGTTGCGGAAGAGTTCACTCAAAAGAAAAGAATTTGTTATGAGGAAACATTTTCGTCATTACCCATGCTTAAATCCATTAGAATTCTCTTATCAATAGTGCCCATTACAATTATGACATTGGGTAAATGGATGTCAAGACGACTTTTCTAAATGAAAGTCTTGATGAGTGCATCTATATGGCACAACTAGAGGGTTTCTTAGAAAATGACGATGAACACATGGTTTGTAAGCTTAAGAGATCTATTTATGGATTGAAACAAGCATCTAGAGCATGGAATATTTATTTTAACAAGTCGATTAAGACTTTTGATTTTGATCAACTTGAAAATGAATCATGCATTTATAAGAAGTTGGAGGGAGGCGGGGTAACATTTTTTATTGTGTACGTAGATGACATTTTGTTCATAGGAAACAGTGTGAGCATGCTGAATTCGATTAAGGAATGGTTGTCGTCTCGTTTTGATATGAAAGACTTGAGATAAGCAGCTCATATCCTTGGGATCAATCTTATGCGAGATCGTAAACAAAGAATATTAGGCTTATCTCAAGCACTTTATATTAACACTATTCTTGGAAGGCTTAACATGCAAATTTTCAAAAAGAATTTATTTTTCTTTTAGACATGGGATTACTTTATCAAAGGATAAGTCACCCAAAATGACCGATGAGATAGAGAGAATGAAGGCAGTCCCTTATGCTTCGGCTGTAGGGAGCCTTATGTATGCTATGTTATGTACTAGACCAGATATCTGCTTTGTTGTAGGCATGGTTAGCAGATTTTAGTCTAATCTTGAGCAAGAACATTGGACAACAGTCAAGCATATAATCAAGTATTTAAAAAGGACTAGGGATTACAAGCTTGTTTTTCATCCTGAAAATCTTGTAACTATCGGGTATACAGATTCAGATTTCCAGTCAGATAGAGATTCAAGAAAATCTACCTCAAGATATGTATTTACTTTGGGAAGTAGAGTCGTAATATGGAGGAGTATCAAGAAGTCTTGTGTTGTTGATTCCACCATGGAAGCTAAGTATGAGGCTGCCTCTAAGGCAGTTAAAGAGGTTATTTGACTCGAAAACTTCCAAAAGGAGCTTGGAATAGTCCCTTCACTTGAAGCATCAATCACACTCTATTGTTATAACAGTGGTGCGATTGCAAACTCGAAGGAATCACGTAGCCATAAAAGAAGTAAACATAATGAGAAGAAATATCACTTGATTCATGATATAACTCAAAGGGGCAATGTGAGAGTCTTGAAAATTGATTCGAAGAACAATTTGGCAGACTCGTTTACAAAAGGTTTACCTCAGAAGGTTTTCGAAAAGCACGTAGAAGAAATGAGTGTTAGAATTGTGGTCGCATTATTATGAGTCTAAGTGGGAGATTGTTGGGATATACTATTAACTATGTAATTGTATTACAGTATTTTTGAATCCTTTGTAAAGACTATTTATATTGTTATAATAAAGTCTTGGTTTAAATAGATCATTGTGTATATATGTGCGTTCATTACTTATATTGCAGATGATTTTGTGTATGGAGTGTTTTAACTCATATACGAAAGATTGTCGATTTATGTAAGTTATAAATTAATGTTCACGATCAAAGATGAAGTAGGACAAATATCTAGTTGATCGTAGCACAAGATTAGATATAATTTGATCTTGATTATGGGAGTGGTTAAACTTCAACTTCTTGTGCTAGTACATTTTGAATGTATTGAATGGACTAATCAGAGAAATTTATTTATGTTCTGAATTTTTATAAATAAATTCTCTAGTTCATTGCATGTACTTATACTCTTAATCTTGATACAATTGTTATGATCTATGTGATTTGATTTATTATTTTAATCTATTAAAAGATGAAACTTTTCAATGATTCGATAAAATCCTACTAGATTGGATAATGACAAATTGCATTAGTGAAATAATAATTAGTTGATAGAACTATGTCTTAGTACCGAGTTGAAGACACCCTTTTATGATTACTTATAAATTTTTACGTGAAAACCCTGCAGGTGGATTTTAATATCCGTCATGTGAAATAAATTAAGTAAAATGGTAAAGAATTAATTTAGTCAATAAATTAAATTTTTTTCCAGAGAATTTGATTTATTAATTGGCGTTGGTAATTCTAACACGGGGAGTCAAAATAAGATGTAATGATGGATTTTGAAATTAAATCGAGGAGTTCAATTACAAAATTTTTAATGGAATAGTTTGTAATTTATTATGATATGATAATTCTTTCAATTACGAATTATATCATAATAGGAAGTCTCTATTAATAAGTCCACGGTCCCTACTGCGTCTGGTTTATTGATCAATTCTCAAGAATACGAAGAATGTTCTGGAAGGAGTTTAAAAACTGACCTTCCATATATTTTGTTTTAATGATAAAAATATTATTTATTTAAAATGGAATTAAAACGGAATATTGATTCTTAATAGGGATAAAAATGATTTTGGCCATATTTTGAGATTTATGACTATTGATTTCAATAGTCATTAATTGACTATTATTAGTCAAATTCGTTTTGCCCTTCTTCCTCTTTCCTATATGTGAATCTATACTATATTAAAAGCGTGAAGACCCTTAGAAATGTTGTTTGGACTTTTTGCCCTTCATTAAAAATTTCTTCTTTAGATAACATCGTGTTTTCACCATTTAAAAAAAATATTATTTAATTATATTTATTGTATTGACTTTTAAAATATATGGAAAGAAGTGATAAAATAAGGACTCTTAACCATGGAAATACTCTTAAATCTTCCTTATTTGATAGACTTCTACTTCTTCCTTATTTGAATCAAGAAAATATCTTACGCTAAGGAAAATTCTAATTTACCATGAGTTCTAATTAGTGATATTTATAAATAAATACTTTATTAAAATTAGTGACTTATTTACCTTTTTAAAAGTTCATAATTAAATTAATTTTTTCTCTATAATGTTTATTATCAAATGAGGTACACGTTTTGATCACGCGCAAAGCGCGTACAACAAGACTATTATCTAAAAAGATATATAGGGTAGAAGTTAGAAGAGTAGATCTACAGTTCTTGAAAAACCAAACTTACCCACACGAGTTGAAATTGAGTGAGTAAACTAGAAAGCATTAGAAGATCGTGGTCCTGGATTCCTTCACTGAGAATGAATTGTGAAGAAGCTTCAAGAGGTATGTTTTCTAGATTTCATTGTTTTTATTTACATTAGCAGAATACTATGTGAGATTGTGATTTATGAATTGTGCTTCCATTGTGTATGTATGTTTTACACTCATACAGTAGCTTCTTAGGAATTGATTGTCGATTATAAATTTCATAACTCATAATAAATAACATAATTAATAACATTTACGAGTAAAAAGTAACATTCGATTTTACTCATGGGACAATTTTCATTAAATTCAGTTGTAGGTCCTCCTATCAGCTTGATCTTTCATTCATATGTATGTGTCGTGAATGAGACATACAATCATACTTTTCAGCTAAGGGTGACAAAATGGGTAAGTTATTTAGGGACCTATTCAGATATATCCATTTTAAACGAGTTGGGTATCCAACCCATTTAAGATGGATAAAAAATGGATAAAACTCATATTTACCCATTTAAAAATGGATGATTTAATGGGTAATATAGGTAAAAGAGACTCATTCATGATGTAAATTAATTTTTTATTGGAAGAAGTTGGGGTGGATGAGAGTAAGTAAATTATTTTGAATTTTTTAAAAATTAAATTAACTTTTTATTGGGAGGGGATTTTTTTTAACATTTGGGGGTAGAGGTGTGCATCTATCGGTTTGGTTCGATTTTATACATTATTGGTTCGGTTTATCGATTTTCAATTTTTAAATATGCTAAACCAATAACAAACCAATAAAATCAGTTTTCTTGATTTACAAATATATCGGTTTTAAGTTCTTAACAGTTCGATTTTCGAGTTATCATAATCTTATTGGGTTATCGGGTAACCGAAAACGCAATAGTAAAAATCGATATCGAACTGATAATCCAATAATTGTTTTTTCAAAACCATTAAAAACCTAATAACTCAATAACAATAAACCAATAACGTTTTTATAGGTTCGATTTATTGGTCGTTTGATTTTCGGAGGGCGCTCGGGGTTGGGGGGCGGGAGTTAGAGGTAAAAAAATTTTAAAAATTTTTTTTGAAGAAAATAAATAAAAAAATTTTACTTTTTTTTTTGGGATCCGGGGCGTGGGGGTAAAAATTTAATTTCTTTTTTTAAATTGAATTTTCTTTTACATTTTATTTTGTGTTAGGGGCCCTCGAGGGTGGGGGTGGGGTGGGGGGGCTCGGGATGGAGGGGTAAGGGGTGAGGAATGACTAAAAAGATTTGTCTTTGAAACTTTTAACATGATCGTTACTATAATATGAGTACCTATTGTTAAATGAAAAATGACTTTGTTTCAAAAATTCGATTAATTACTCAATTAATTTGAATAAAATCGAATTCTCAAAATTTACAGAGTCGCCACTTAATTTTTAAAGATAAAATTAAGAAAACTTAAGTTAATTTTAAAACCTAACAGAGAAAGTT
>JBCEWC010001458.1:0-41005 GCA_038996855.1 Solanum aculeatissimum | reverse complement strand
TTTCTACAAGCTAGCTTCAATGGAGGTCAAGAGAGCCTTAGGATCTTAAGAGAGAGTGTGGGAGAGTTCTAATGGATGAAATAGGGTTTAGGGGATGATTTAGGGGTTTAGGATACCTTAAGGGACTAAAAGGGGGTTTAGGGAAATGTTAAATCACGAAAATACCATTAATAAACCAGAACTTTTCACTGAAAACAACACCCAAACGGAAGCTAAAGTGGCGTCAAATGGTCACACGGTCCGTTCAAGTGACCGTTTGGATGCACTTAGCCAAATTTTTCCAAAAACACTCGGAGGACTTTCTATTACACTTCACGAACAACCAAACGGATCGTCCAAGGTGAGATGACCCATGTCATGCACCGTCTGACCTCCCTTAAACTCAAGAACCTCAGCCAATCCATGGCCTAGCCACTGCCTCACTCAACGAGGCAACAAACGGCCCGTCAAAGTGTAAACGGTCCATTTGAGGAACCGTTGACTACACTTGGCTTAGGGGTGGTTCCATGCCACCCCAAGCTCACTGTGACATCAAAAGAGACCCTAGATGGACCGTGCAAAGTTTCACGGTCCGTGCAAATGTCCTTGGCCATTTTTCTGAGCCTATCTCCAATGGCTTCCGAATTTTAGACAGTCTCACTGTTTGGGCCATATCTCACTCATCTGATATCCAAATCGAGTGAAACCACTTTTGTTGCAAAGCTAACTCAAAGAGCTTCAATTTTATATGTGTTATCTCACATGTTTTATCCCACAGAAAAAGTTATGACTATTTGAAGTTGACTGTCAAAATTGTCTTTCTATGCCACTTTCTAGCCCAATTTGCATTCGGTCACTTAAACTCCACCCGTGGCAACCAAAACTCAACCATGGCTTGTAGTACATCATAGAATGCCAACCATAAGTAGATTCCGAAAATTTTTGGGTTGTTACAGAAAGTTAGACTTTGATGCCATTAGCGAAAACGAAGTTAGCCGTCATCAAATTTGGTGGTCCGAAAGTTTCACGGGAGTATGTTCAAGTTAGTGAAAAAGTGGATCCTTCAAAGTATGTACCGAAAAGGGAGAAATAGACACATTGTGTCTATTTATTTATTTTTACTTTAGTATTTTGTTTTGACATTAGGTAACTGTTGAACATGCTGTAGACATTGAAATTTTGTAGGACTCTACAAAATTAGTCCTATTTCTATCATAGTTTCTTGGAGGCTACTCTATCATAAACCCTAATTAATGCCTATATAAAAGGGTATTATGTTCTCTTAAAGAGCCATCTCAAATATTTCACAAATTCATGGGATATTCATAAAGATATCAAAATCTCAAATATCTCCTAAATCTGGGAATATTCATAAAGAGATCAAAATAGGGTTCAAGGAGGTCAAAATCATCCTAATTCGAAAAATACACCACTAACGATTCTCGGATCATGGAGAAATCTTATGAGAGAAGAGTCAAGAGAGGAACAAATTTGTACCCACATCGTTTATGAATAAAATCATGTTTTTAATATTTTATTTGTGATTCCAATTTATATTTTATCACATTAAAATTTGTTATAAACACATGCATCCCATGACCAAACATTTGATTTTTTTGTGCTATTCGTTGTTGAAGACATTTTATGGAGAATTTTGTAATTTCTTTTATGTTGGTTGACAAAGCAGTTATTTTATTTTTTTTGCTATCCGATTTCTAGTTTGTTTTATGTTTTTTATGATGATTTTTATGGTGAATGTTGTAATTATATTTGATGGTTGATATCTTTAGTCTATATAATCTATATGTTTGGACCAGAGAGTTATTATGTTAATTCATAGATTCCTATGTTAAAACGTTATGTTTATTTGAAGTTTTTTTTTTGTTTGTTAAAACGTTACATGCCCACTTTTTTTTTGTTTAGAACAAAATAATATGCTAATATCACTAATACACCCTCAAAACTATCAATACGTACACCAACTAAAAAATAAATAAACTGACAACCAAATAACATAAAAAATAACATCATTTCATAGAAAAGAGACAACAGTACACCAATTATAATCATAACTCCATCTAAGATATCAGTGTTTACACAAAAAAATAATATTAATAGCACACCAACTATAAACCATAAAAGGTGTCAACATGACAATAGCTATAAAGATCAATATTATAACCAAAATAATATGTTAATACTACTAATTTGTCATAGTGGAACTGTGGCTCAGCTGCTTGTCAACTTGACAACATAGATCTATACTAACAAGCACATATAAACACCCATCTATGAAATCAAATATTTACACACAAAAAAAAAAAATGAACAAGCTATGATCATCATATAAATAAAAAGATATATCTATAATAACATATACCAATAGTTTTTACAAAAACATTGTCAACATGACACCATATATGCTGACAAATACCTATAACACCTACTATGAAATCAAAGTTTACACAAAAAAAAAAAAAATCAACAACGGACAATCTATGTCCATAACATATATCAAAGGTACAAACAGTTGTAGTAACAAAACTTTCAGCAAAAAAAAAACTAATTTAACCAACAATACACTAATGTTTGGAGTGTTGAGTTATGTTTTGTTTACATAATTTGAATATCATAAATTAATGAAAAATCAACTTAATTTCTAACACTTATTATCATGATTATTTTATAATTCATATCAAAAATAGAATCAACTAAATACCGTTATTATGTCCATGTAAACTTCTTTATATTTTACGTTTATTTTTTTGAAAAAACCCAACACAGTCCTAAACTTTTTACAATAAATATATCAATCCAACACATTTATGTCACATGTTTGTAACACACAAAAATAATATAATTTATTTTAAAAATTAAAAAGAATGAATTTGTCCCGTCCCATCTACCATCATGATGAATCAAAATAGAGACAATCTCCATATTCATCATGAAACCAATTTCAAGTTTAATAAAAAACAAAAAAAGAGTTTGGTGTTCACCTTATAATGTGTTGCGTTTGATAAGTATTTTAAATAGAGAATATTTAAGCTAACTCAAACATTTAATGATACCTTAATTAATACCAACAATAAATTAAGGGGGCAGATTATGACTACGTTAAATAGATTGAATAACCCATACTAATGAATCTTTTTTTTTTGTTTCAGTAGTTATAGTTAATTAGGCAATCATATTTACTAGAAAAAGACATTAACTCGTCTTTCCTTTTTTTTTTTTTTCATGTATGCATACTTTTGTTAAATAAGTATTGATATTTGATTATAAATTAAGTTTGTTGACATATTCAAGTAATTAAGGGTATTAAAATGTATAATTATGTTTTTTTCTTTTTTAATTTGGATCTTGATCAGCGCTACTCCAGCCCTATATAATTCTCCAAAAATAATATTTTACTCTGCCCTATTCTAACCTACCCCACTTAAATCTTTTCCTACCTTGCCCTGAACCACCCCACCCTACCCCAATTGCCATCTCTAATTGTGTCTGAATGAAACCTAAGATGTGAGAAATGCCTAGGAAAAGATCATTTGTAGTTGTATTCAAGCATGTCAGATTTTAATTTTTTGTCTCCACTGAATAATATATTTTTAAAATATCATTAATTTGAAAAAAAAAATTACTAGAAAAAACTTGTGTTGCCATCATGCATAAGATCTAGGCTATGCCTTGATACAAACTTGTGGTGAGTTGAGCAGGTTCACTATCTTAAAATATATTGGACTTGTACCTTGTAGGCAAATTAATTTATCACCAATGGAAAACAAAAACTTTACCTAGCAAAATTCCTAAAGCGGAGACTTTTTTTTTTTTAAAGTTAAGCACGTCCTTCTTAGGGACATTTGTGAACTTAACCCGAAGATGCGAGTGTGGACTGATTGCATTATGGACCAAAAACAACCGCAATAGTAGACCAAAAAATGCAGCAAAAGTAGACCAAAAAGAACAGGAAAAGTGCACCAGAAAGCAGACAAAAAAGTAGAGCAAAACTGGAAGCAACAACTAATAAATGACAAGTGATCACCAAACTGTTAGAAATGATTCCGCAATAACATCAATACATAACTAAGTTCTTGACTTCACTTGCCAATTACACACAAAACGGCATAAACCAACTGTACAAATACCCAACAACCAATTTAGCAAAATGCATTGGAAAATAACTATAGATAATAATAAAAGTAAATTATTAGGAATAAAGTGATAAATTATCTCTTGATTTTTCAAAATAAATAAGTAAAACTAGACATCTATTTTTAATACTAGTTTAGTGTACGTGCGTTGCACGTGTGTGTCACGCCAATATTATTAAATTGAATATTATAAATATTTGAAAATTCTTAATATTGTCATAAGAGTATACATTTTTTAATAATTAATTCGATGTTCAGAATCCGAATTGAAGTCTAACTAATTCAAATTCAGATTTGACGGAGCTCATTCGAGAATAGCGCTCTCTACCAAGATTTTTTTCATACCTAACCTACACAATTCTAAGTAAATGGAACAATAATGGATGACCCTAAACATACATTTAATTTAAATATAATATGAAAAGTATATTTTATAAATAATTTGTATAGTTCTATTTGTTTTATTCGAGATCAAAATGATCATATTTTTTAAAAAAGATTAAATATGAAAAACTATATTTTATTAAATATTTTTTGAAATACACTTTTTTCACGATTCTTTAAAAATATTGTCAAAATATATAATTTAAAAATTGACACTTTAATTTTTCAAAAATATGAAAATAAAAAAATTAGTCTTTCAACTACTTTGAGATTAATAGTACCTTGTATTAATAAGTTGTTCTTCAAATAATAAAGGAATTTTTTTTGAAGTGATTCATTCTATTGAGGTCGGGTTGGGTTCGAGGCGGGTTGGGTTGGGTTCGAGGCGGGTTGGGTTGGGTTCGAGGTCGAGTTGGTGGTCAGGTTGGAGGTCGGGTTGCAGTCGGGTTCGAGGTCGGGTTCGAAGTCGGGTTGGTGGTCGGGTTGGGTCGGGTTCGAGGTCGGGTTGGTTGTCGAGTTCGAGGTCGGGTTCGAGATCAGGTTGGGTCGGGTTGGGTCGGGTTCGAGGTCGGATTGGGTTCGATGTCGTGTTGGGTTGGGTTCGAGGTCGGGTTCGAGGTCAGGTTCAAGGTCGGGTTGAGTCGGGTTCAAGGTCTGGTTGGGTCGGGTTGGGTTGTGTTCGAGGTCGGGTTTGAGGTCGGTTGGTGGTCGGGTTCGAGGTCAGGTTCGAGGGCCGGTTGGGTCGAGTTCGAGGTCGGGTTGGGTTGGGTTCGAGGTCGGGTTTGAGGTCAGGTTGGGTCGGGTTCGAGGTTAGGTTTGATGTCGAGTTCGAAGTCGGGTTGTGTCAGGTTCGAAGTCGGGTTAGACCTCGAACCCGACCCAACTCGACCTCGAACCCGACCCAACTCGACCTCGAACCCGACCCAACCCGACCTCGAACCCAACCCAACCCAACCTGACCTCGAACCCGACCTCCAACCCGACCTCGAACAAGACCCCAATCCGACCTTGAACCCGACCCAACCCAACCTCGAACCCGACCCAATCCGACCTCGTATCCGACCCAACCTGACCTCGAACCCGACCCAATCCAACTTCAATAGAATGAATTGCTTCGAAATTTTTTCCTTTATTATTTGAAGAACAACTTATTAATTCAAGGTACTATTACTTTCAGAGTAGTTGAAAGACTAATTTTTTTATTCTCATATTTCTGAAAAATCAAAGTGTCAATTTTTTAAATTATGTTATTTGACAATATTTTTAAAGAATCGTGAAGTCTGAATTTGAATTAGTTAGACTTCAATTCGGATTCTGAATATTGAATTAATTATTAAAAAATGTATACTCTTATGACAATATTAATAATTTTCAAATATTTATAATATTCAATTTAATAATATTGACGTGACACACATGTGCAACGCACGTACACTAAACTAGTATGTTTGAAAAATGCAAGAGTAAATTGAACTTTCACTGATCGTGAATTTCTTACTGTTAGTAGTTCTTGATTAAGAGCAATAATTTTTTAGAATTATTAACCCTAGGTGATAATTCAATTGTTACAGTTATACTCCTTTATAAACTTTTTTGGACCCTTTTTAGTGACTTATCTATCTATCTATACTATAATCATGTAAAAGGTTGCATTAGTTAGTTTTGTTATCCTTTTTTTTTTTACTTACGAAAGTTATCTATATTTTCAATACTTCATGATTAATCGATCTTTATTTGCAGATTTTTTTTCGTTCAAGTTGATCGATAAAAACTTCAACTATATTTGTTCATTAGTGGAGATGAACAATACTCTTCAAATTATTTATAATAATAAGAGAATCTAATTTTTTTTTTTTAACTCTCAAGTATAATAGGATGAATCACTTCGAGATTTTTTCTTTTATTATTTGAATAATAACTTATTAATTCAAAGTACTATTACTCTCAAAGAAGTTGAAAGACTAATATTTTTATCCTCATATTTTTGAAAAATCAAAGTGTCGATTTTAGATTATGTTATTTGACAATATTTTTTTAAAGAATCGTGAAAAAAGTGTATTTCAAAAAATATTTAATGAAATATAGTTTTTCAAATTTACCTTTTTTAACAAAATATGATCATTTTGATCCCAAATAAAACAAATAGAATTTTGCAAATTATTCATAAAATATACCCTTTACATTATATTTAAATTAAATGTATGTTTAGGGTTATCCATTATTGTTTCATTTACTTAGAATTGTGTAGGTTAGGTATAAAAAAAATCTTGGTAGAGAGCGTTATTCCCAAACGAGGTCTGTCAAGTGGGAATTTGAATTAGTTGGACTTCAATGCGGATTCTGAACATTGGATGAATAATTTTAAAAATTATACTCTTATGACAATATTAAGAATTTTCAAATATTTATATTATTCAATTTAATAATATTGATGTGACATACACGTGCAACACACGTACACTAAACTAGTACTATATTAAAAACGTGAAGGCCCTTAGAAATGTTGTTTGAACTTTTTACTTTTCATTAAAGGGCTTCTCTTTAGACAAAATAATCTTTTCACCATTTTTCTGCAATTTTTTTTTTAATCTTTAAGACTCTAAAAATTACATAAACATTCTTATTAAATCTTTTCTGATTTGAATCGGGTAGGAATTCCTAATATGTGAAAATTTTAAATTAAGTAAGATTTTGCTATTTTTGAAATTTAAAATTAATTAAAATATTTATTTGATCTAGGTAAGAAATCTTGATGATTAACGAGACACTTTAGTTGAACAATGTAGTAATTTCTAATAATTAGAAATTCATATTTTGAAAATCTTACATTAATTATATATCCCTACGGTTTTGAATGTCTTCTATAGTAGGAGTCCTTTTTTGCTCTTCGTAGTGACTACACAATGGACTAATACTATTAGTATTCCAATTTTTTTATTAGTTGAGGAGTCTTTTGTACGAATAAATTAGACTTAGATCATTTAAATATTTCAGGTTTATGATTCTTTTTATTAGAGATTTTTCAAGTTTGCTTGGATCCTTTTTTTTTCTATAAATTATAGAATAATATCTATTGTCAAAAGAAAAATAGTGTAAAATCGTCTTTACATTATTTTTTTTCAATTATTATATTATTATAATGAAATTACATATTGACTATAATAAACAGAACAAAAATTAAGTGAAAGTATTTTCTTATTGTGGTCAAGATCCTATTTGGAGAAATTTTTTTCCAATTAAAATAGACTTAATAAAAAAATAATTGCAAAACTTAAAATAATAGAAAAAAAAGGGCATATATAGCCAAAAGATTAGGAAAAAAAATTCTACAAACATTTGAATTACTAAATTTATTAGACACTTCTAAATCAATAACTTTATCTTTTATTAAAAAAATATAAGTCAAAAGAAGTCCAAAAACATGGACAAAAAATTTCTAATAACACACTAATTTTTATTTTAATCCTAAAATTTTTGTCCAAATTATAGATAAAATTTTCTACTAACACACTAATTTTTTCTTTCCTAAAATTTTATGGTGAACATGTCTAATATTTTTTCTTATTGTAGTTAAACTCTTAGTCCGTATATTATAGCTATTAGTGATTTGATGTGATGCACGGCACATAAATAAAAATAGTGCTTAATATAAAACATGTACAGTGTCGTACTTGGCAATTAACATGTTTAACCATAATAAAGTAGACTGAACCCCACAAGTTGTACGATCAGAGAAAGTTTGGTTCAAGTCATTTCAATTACTTTTTCTTTTGTTTTGGCAACTTTTTTATTCTATTTTTCTACAATCACAAAATTAAAATAAAGTTGTACTAGAAATTAAATGTTTGCCTAACCGAGATTGACAAGATAAAAAACCAGAACAAATGTTATTATGTATATTCAAATTGTAGTATGGCATAAAAGTAGATTTGAAGAAATAAACTTAAACTTTGATTGATCAAGTGATACACTTGACAAGGAACCTTGTATATTATCACTTGAGCTATTACAAAAGGGGAGCAAAGAGAAAAGTTGTACATTTGTTATTTCCAGGCACAAGAAGCAACAAGATCTCTGTTCATCCAACCAAGGTAAAGAGCACCATCTCTTTCTTCAAGCCTATACTTATTAGAGTAGCTCTCGAGCAATGTCTTGATCGTTGCGTTCACCAATGAACTCAATGGGTATGGATTAAAACCAGCCATTCTAAACCGCGACTTCCACTTACCAAGAAGTTCATGTCGCTCTACCCTTTCAATTCCCTCACAGGCTATGATGTTAACAACATCCCTTGCTAAACAATGCTGCTCAACATTGATGCGCTCCTTGTGTCCCCTAGGAAGAGTCATATCCATTGATTCAAACATGGCTGAATAATAATCCAAGGTCTCAAGAAATCGAGGAAAGAAAGCAGCAGTATTTGTATTAGACTCTTGCTCAACAAGGGTAACCACTTTGGGGTTGAGCTTTTTGACCATCCGTAATAGTCTATCCCGATGATTTTCAGTGCTCACACTTTCATCTGGCATGTGATGTAATGTGAAAGCAAAATTTACTGCTAGTGCTTCGCCACGTTGAATTCCAAGGTTTTCTAGCTGAACATCACAACTGGACATGGCAGCAGCATGGAACTCAAATGGCACCTTGAAAGTCTTTGCGAGTTTGGAAAGCCTTTGCCCCACAATATCAAGGCCTCCTCCACGAGCATATGCTGAGGTGGAATCATCAATGCCCGTTATGCGGATATGTGGGGGTCCTCCAGGACGAGCTGCAAAAGCTTGGATCATGGGCACCCACTGGCTGCCTTGAGCAATCTGGAAATCAATTATATGAACTCTATTTTCATCCTTCATTGCTTCTGCAATGGCACCATTAGCTGACATGTATCCAAATTTGAAGTAAGGGCAAATCTCGTAAAGAACGTGCATATAAGACAACAGCTCAAAACTTGCAGGTTCTTTGCATCTCAAGGATTTGCATATGGAACTTCCTGATGCACCCAACCTTGCAACAAGCCCTTCCAAGATGTATGCTCCCAGTCTCTGAATTGGTTCCCCTGACACTGACACCATTTGACGCAACTCGGATATCAGCACTTGTGCTGTTGGTAATTCACCATCAGAAACTGCTTTTGCGCAAGCAATAAGCACCTGCTTCAAATCCCGTCTAGGTACGGCCAACATCATTTGCCTCCAGCTATCAATTTCTGAGGAGGCTATACTACTTGCCAAGGAATTATCATAACTCTCCTGAAAGTCCGCATCAGGTCCCAGCATTACTGTTTCCAATTCCTTTAGCTTGTGCATGAAATCAGACACATCATCAGTAATACAAGATCCACTAACGGGGGAGCCATAGTTAGTTGTCTCAGGGGATTGGCGAACATCTGACAGGTATGGCTGAGATTTTTTGTTGCAAGTCGTGCTTCCAGTTGATGAGAAACTAGCAGTTGATGGTGAGTGGTGAATAGTGTAGTTTCCAGTCGCAGAAGACGACTCCAGCATGCAATAGCGGTCATGATAATTCTGAAAGGAGTGATTACCTCCAAGGCTGCCATTAATGTAACTCAAATGGCTGTCTAGAGTTTGAAACTGAGGAAGACAGTAGGCCGCTGCCTTCTGCACAGGTTCACAGTAAAGAGTATTAGACATGGCTGTTCTTCTGCGTCGTGATGCTTGCATTGAAAAGATTGTTCCTGTCTCGTCAATATATGACCTATGCAGTCCGGTACCTATTTGGTCTGCACGTTTATTGGGGGTCAAGGATTATTCATTCAACAAAGTTTCATGGTGCCGCAGTGAAGTGATTTTAATCTTCACAGTGAGATCATCCACAGTAGGTGAGCAGCATTCAGAATTTGTAAAGGAAAGGACAATCTCTAGCAGCAAAACATAACAACCTACACAATATATGTACAATATTTGTTAAAAGACAGCAGAAAAAGGAAAAAATACGCACTATTCAAGATCGATATGAACATTGGGTGAGATTACTACAGCAGTTACACATTATGCAACATCTACTTCAAACCAACCTTAAATTGGTTACTACTATCTCAAAGCAATTCTACAAAGTAAACAGATCATGGAAAGAAAAAATGAAAAATGATGAATGCTAACAGAATCAATTACAAATCAACCAAAAAACCATAAATCTGCATCATCAACTAAGCTGGTTAGTGACCAAAATATACTTCTGAACTCACCTACAACTTCTATAGGATCCATTCATAGCAAGAAAAGGACAAGTGACCAAAATTGTGTAATGGTCAAAACATGGAAAAACTTAAAGTTAGTCCAATATGTTTACCTTGAAAGCAAAAATAACTAGTTACACCAGAAGTCCTTTGCAAAGATCCACTATAATCTCAATTAGAAAAAAAGACAAGGATCTGAACCAAGGACATAAACTACTGCTATTGAAAACTAAAAAGGGGGAAAGGAAAAAAAAGAAAGAAAGAAGCCAGTGATCTGAACCAGACAAAATTGAAAGTAAAGAAAGAACTTCTCATATTAAATAAGCCATTCTAAGAGACAATGCCAGCAGTACAACTTTATTACACAAAATGTATTAATTCCTCAAGAGTAAAAGTTGATTCATGAGAAAGAAACAAAAGAATGAAGTAGGAACATGAACCAGATAAAATAGTCCATGTATCTACATCCTTCATCAGTTTCTATTAGTTCAATTAAAAATTGAAATTAGCTTCAAAATTGAATGCAAGCGTTTCATTCAGCTTCCATAAATTCCAAAACAACAGAATAAACAAACTCTTTGCCATTCTTGATTGAACCCCACTTTAAAAAAGAGCTTCATTTTCTCAAGAATCCACAATATTTAGAAAAAGAAAAAGAAAAAAAATCTAAAGATGAATAGAAAGAACAAATTGTAGGTACAATTCTACCTTTGGCAGATCTGTCAAAGGAGCATTCACAGGCAACTAAGCTATCGTTTGGCCATAGATTTCGAATCAGATATTTGTTTAGCCATCAAATATGAGCCAATTTTAAATATCTGATCTTTAAATATTTCCAAGTTCCTTTCAAACCAGTTTTTGGTGTTTCTTGGACTTCCACTCACAAAACTTCAAATTGGAAAATGCATGTCCAACCATAACTTCAAATTCTAAAAATCACAACTTCAAT
The DNA here is from genome assembly GCA_038996855.1 of Solanum aculeatissimum. Classification (NCBI taxonomy): domain Eukaryota; kingdom Viridiplantae; phylum Streptophyta; class Magnoliopsida; order Solanales; family Solanaceae; genus Solanum; species Solanum aculeatissimum. The sequence goes on along the minus strand of JBCEWC010001458.1, from coordinate 29,346 downwards.
AACTCAAACTTTTAAGTTTTAAGTTTCAACTTCAAAATCTATGGCCAGATAAGAGCTTAGTGTAAGACCAATAACCAAGTTGAACATAAAGTTTGGATTTTTCCCAAAACTTTCCTCAAACTAAAACAAGAATCCCAGAAAGATTCCAACTTTATCTTATTGAAGAAAGAAAAGAATAGATTAACAACAACAAAAAAAAAAACTGAAAAATGGGATAACAAAGCAAAGAAGCTTAGAAGCAGAGAACAAAGAATTTATGAATAGAACTGAATTTTCATAGTATTGTGAATCAGCAGTTGGCATACCAACCTTAAAACTGAAGAATCCCAAATTCTTGTTTTTTTTCTCTCAAATATTTGTTTCTTTATTACAACTCAAAGAACAGTATTTATTTATGGAGATAGAGGAAAGAGGGGAAGGAGCAGAGGACCCTATGAAGGTAAAATTCTGTAAATTAACTATTATAAAAAGATTAAGTTAATAACTAAGCCCTCATAGTTTAGGATAAACACAAGAATGCCACTATGCTTTTGTTATTAATTAATCTAGGGATTAAATTGTTCTTTAATCAGCAATTAGTAGGCATGGACAAGTAAAAGGTAGAGTGACTATTTAATTAGTACATCTCACTATAGTTGGTGGAATAAATACGATAGAATTTATATTTTAATATTAAAATTAAATTATAAATTATTATTTAATAGGGATGTCAATAATAATATTAAGTTTTATGTATCATAATATACATTTGATTTTCAAGATCAAACATAATCAAGAGATGTTTTTGACATTATTTATCGAGTATAGATTAAAGCTATAAGCTGTAATAGACAAAGGCTTATGTGCTACAAATTTGATTTAAATTATGTGAAATTAAAAATTTATTAGTAGGTAGTGATATAATTGCATGTTTTAAAAAAAAAGTATTTAAGAATATAGACTTGATGAAGAGCTTGCTTTTTTATGACACATATTCATACAAATAAATATTAACAAAAATACCTAATTAACGGTCGATAATTTAGCACGATTATATTGTTTAGTAAATAAATGAAATTAATAACCTATTCAATAGGAAGCTTTAACTTTTTGTAATGTTTTTTCATTCCAAAAGTTAATAAGTAATCAAAGATCATTAAGGATTGTAATGAAATAAATAATATTTTTTTTATTATTAATCAGAAATCTTGAACTAATAAAAAAATATCTTGACTGATAGTATTCTCCATTAAATGAATTTTATATAATACAAATTCAAATTAAATAAGATCACACAATAATTCGATTGAAAAAAAAGAAAAGACTTAGCAGTAAAAAAATGGTTACATTATTATTCATATTGTGAGGTTTTGATCATAGAATTGTCTTTGTGAGTATAGTAACTCTTGACTTAAATATTCAAATTAGTATAATTCATAATTCAAGTTTAGTTACAAACAAACTACTTAGAAGAAGAGAAGAAAAACATAAGTTGATTTGAAACTCCTTTTAAATAGATACGAATATGATGGTAAAATAATATCTGAATTGGATGTTTATATTAATTTAGTAAATATACTATATGTATCTTGTGATTTGTATGCATGTATTTCGTCACTTAATCATGATTAAATGATGTGTATTTTTGTTTTAATTTTAACTATTAAAGCTAAATTATTTAATTTGATATAAATAAATATTCGATTCAAAAAAGTATTTTTTGATATATATGTGTATAATTTTGAATTGACTTGATCAATTCATCCAATCCTCTCAATACCAAATTATCTTTCATTTTTTTCTTCACAAAAAGACTACATTCTTGTTCATGGTCAAGCAAGACTCAAGACAATATAAAAAAATCAGATGGGCGCAATCTACACGTCAAACTAATTAAGCTGAAAAAATATATTGGAACTTTTTAACACTTTCATCTATTTTAATTTGTTTTTTTATTTTAATTTGACATAAAATTTAAGAAGATAAAGAATTTTTTTTGAATTTTATGATAGTAGATTAAAAAAATATGTTAAAAATGGATCAAAATATTATTTAATCTTGTAATTTTAAATATGTCACTTGAAAAATTAAAATTATAAAGTTGCTAAAGCTAAAAAAAAAAATTATTTTTCAAATGGACTAAAAAGGAATATTAAACAAACAAATCAAAATAGAGAGAGCAACTTTTTCTTTTTGTCCTCTCATCTTTCTTTTTAATTGAAATAATTAGAAGGGAATATTATATTGACTTGTATAGACCATATATAGAGCAAACATTTATTAGGATGGAATTGTCTTTCATTTCAAAGAATGACTTGTATTCATGCATTTTATATTCGCCCGAAGTTTACTCTAAATAATATAGTCATTCCCTCCCTCTCACATCAATCCCATGAGTCGAGCCTTAGATAATTCTAGAACCGCCATTGGGGAAGAGTTATTGGAGAGGCTCTATACCCTTTTTGAGGATCTTAATCAAGTTGGAGTCCATTTACAATATGACTTTCTTAGCTAGTTGTCACACTTCAAACTAGGAGAGGCATGATCGACACTCGATACCTTATTCGGCCGAATCAACCACTGAAACATACTAACTTATTCAACTGCGGGCTTAGAAGGTTGGATAACATAACAACTAAAGTACTAAGCGTGGACTATTAAAGTCATAACCTGAAAACAAGTCATATAGACGAACATAGACAAGCCAAAAACAATAAAGTACTAGCCAACCGATGAGGCCGCAACTGAAGACTTACATAAATACATATACATACATACATACATACATACATACATGCATGCATGCATGCATGCATACATGCATACATACTAGCCTATAGAGGGATGGAGTCTAGAAGCTGCAAAAAGAAACCCATAATACTATGTCCATAATAACCACTAAGAGTGTCATAAACACTAGTCGAGACAAGGCCTATCACGATCCAAGCTAAACCCTATGTGTGACACGGCGATTAGAATCTCTGAGAGAACCCCAAACAAGTCTTCTTAGCATAGTATAAGCATTCATAGGCAATGAAATAAACAAATATAATGTGAAAGATCATAAAAAGGTCTAAAGTATAATATTTGCAACACCTCCCACGCGACTCAAAATGTCTTTGTGGCATATTTCTTGAATATCAAAATTTTCGTGTGTTTTTCAGAAAATTCAAGTTTTCAGGAGGCAAAATTGTGTAAGGAAAAGGTCACCTTCGATTTTAGGTCAAATGTATCAAAAAATAATTTTTCAATTGATTTTGTCTAAACCAGAAAAGTATGTGGCAAATTCGTGTCGCAGAGAGGTTCCATGATAGTACAAAAGTGGTCTAAACTCATTTCTAGGTCAAAATAAGAGAAAATTGAACTTCACACAAAATTGTACTGGGCATAACCAAGGGTGCGACGCGCCTCTGTTCCCTCTAAGGTCAAATTTTTTTGAACTTTTTCAGAATTACGTGAGGGCAATTGGGACATATCCTAACACCCTTATAGATGGAAATCCTAAAAAATTCCAACTATTTTAGTCGTATCCACTCTTAAACTCTCCCAAAACCTCCCAGAAATCCCTCAATCAACTCCTAAATTTTCAAGAGCCTCCATTGAAGTTCAAGCATTAAGGTGATTCCCCCAAGTCTCCTCAAGTCTTCTTCATCAATTTCAAGGTTTCAAGGTATGTGGGTCTTTCATCCGTGGGTTCTTCTATCCATGGAGCCCAAACCTCCTTTTTAGGAAAATTTCTTGATTTCAAAGATTGTTTCTTTATGAGTATCTTCTATTACTCCTTTAATATATGAATAATGTTAGACATTATTGGTTATTGGTTTATTAATGCATAAGCTTCTATCAAAGGTTGATATTATAATTTGTTTCCTGATATTAGAGTATGCATGTTATGATATCTTGAAAAGCTATGGAAGATTCTTGATTTTGAAATGGATTTCATGATACCTAAGCTAAGGGTTTTACTATAAGCTAAGGGTTTTACTAATAATGATTTTGTTTTACTCCCCTCAAGTTTTATACTCTTGAATTACATGATTTTAAGCTCACATACATATACTCACAATGTTTTGACTAAGGTTAAATGAGAAGTTTCTTATGTTGATGAAAGGTTTATTGCAAGATGTGCAAGTTATGAATGTTGTGAATGTTTAGGGGCTGATAAGCATGCTATGAGTTCATGAGAATGTTATAAAATTTATGAAAGATATGAAGTCTTTCTATGATGTTATGATGTTATGGATTTGATAAGCTACTCCTATGATAATACTATGAGTTATGACGTTATGTATGATATGACTATGTATATGATTTAAGTATTTTGTGGGATGTTGACTTAGCACCGAGAGGTCCTTGATTGGTTATCATTATCCCTTAACTATGTTTTCACCGTAGGCTTGTGAATTATGTATTGTATGATTAACCAAAAATGGTAGGGTTCCTATACGGTACATGCATAAATAAATACCAAAAAGGGTAGAGTTCCCGTAAGACATCTTATTATATATATTAGTAAAAAATGGTAGAGTTCCTGTAAGACATCTTATTATATATATTAACCAAAATGGGTAAAGTCTCCGTAAGGCATTTGTGGAACTCTCTCTCCGAAATAGGGAAGTGCCTGTAAGGTGAGGGATGGTTTACCTTGGCAAGTAGATTACTCCTTGTCTTGTGTGAAGGAAACATCGAGATTCCATGTAGTAGCTCACATGGTCTTATTTTTTTATTATGGTCTCTTCTCATATATGTATGCTACGTTATGAGATTTCAACCATCCGTTATGCATGATTTGACTAAGGCATTGATCATTCATATCATATTGAGTCTATATTTATTGTATATGATTATGTATCTTGTCTATTTACGGATTATGTTCTCTTTTTGCATTGCACCCCTCATACTTAGTACATTCCAAGTACTAATACATACTTTTTACCTACATGATATAATCATGTAAGGACCGAAACTCCTATTCATCAACCTTCCCGTGGCTAGTTGGTTTGCTTGAAGGCTTACTTGTGTTAAGTCCTCCATTCTAGGGACAACAACCATTATCTATTATGCTTATGTTAAGACTTATTTACTTTTGTTATCTATTTTTTAGGGTGAGCACGAGAGATGTCTTGGCCCCCGTTCTACTCATGTTTAGAGGTGTTGTTGAATAATATGACAAGCTTGACTCTTATGTATTTATGAAGATTTCCTTTAGTCCCTATCCCTTATATGATATTGTTGGATGTTGATGCCATGCGAAGATTTTCCTAAGTCCCTAATCCCATAGAATATATCCCATGACCCTTTTCCCTTAGTTTATGTGTTGATGAGATGTTATGATGGAATTCCTTATCCCTTACTCCTATAACTTAAGTCCTAAGTCTCAAATTCCCTTAGTTTGATTAAATAATGTTTGAACTACATTTTTTCAACCAAAGATATGTTTGTGTATGCTATGAAGCTTATTTAGGGACTCTCAGGTTTCCATTTGCCATGTCACACCTAGGTCCTAGGCTTGAGTTATGACAAGTTTGGTATTAGAGCACTAGATTTGTAAATGGTCCTGGAAAATTCAACACACCACATCAAGTAGAGTCTTGTTCATGGTTGTGAAGTGTGCCACAACTATGAATAGGAGGCTATGAGACGTTTAGGAAATAATTCACTTCTTCATGATCTATGTCATGATTTAGAATTTGATTTAAGACTTCTCTTCTCTAATTGTTGCATTTTTTGCTTCTAGATTATGCCGCCAGAAGGATGACACAAAAACCTCCCTTCCCGAGAAGGATCCGGCCCCACAAGCTCCCTAAGAAAAAATAGGGGTCACTCATGCCGAATACCAGAATATTGTTACCTTGTTGGCCCGAGCTGTAGCCAACCAGGGGGCCCAAGATCCTCATGCTCCTACTCTGGCCTCAAGTGTGAGAGACTTCACTAGAATTAATCTTCTAGAGTTTTATGACCCTAAGGTGGAGGAGGACCCCCAAGAATTTATTGATGATGTGTATAAAGTTCTTGCTATTAAGGGGGTAAGCTCGGAGGAGAAGGCAGAACTTGTGACCTATCAACTCAAAGGCCTTGGTCAAATATGGTTTGCTCACTGGGAGATAGAAAGGGTAAATGAAGGGCTTATTCCTTGGGAAGAATTCAAAGATGTCTTCCTCAACCACTTCTTTCCTATTGAACTAAGGGAGACAAAGATGATGAAATTTATGAATCTCAAACAAGGCTCCATGAGTGTGAGGGAGTATTCTCTCAAGTTTAATAATCTCTCAAAGTATGTTCCTCGCTTGGTTGCCAACTCTAGGGCAAGGATGGATAAATTTGTGTCAGGAATATCCGACTTGATTAATGAAGAATGTTGCACTGCTATACTTATTGGGGATATGGACTTGTCTCTGCTCATGATATATGTCGAGCAACTTGAAGGAGAAAAGTTTAGAAAGAGGAAGAGTGGGGAGTCTAAAAGGGCTCATTATGATGGTGGATTTCAAGGTTTTAGAAGTGGTGGGGGTGGTTGTTTCCAACACGGCCACAAATTTCAAGGTTAAGGGTCATCAAATGCTCCAAACCAAAGGTTTTACAACCCTAAAGCTCAAGGCGGTAATGGTGGACAAATACTTCCTAAGTATGAAAGGTCTGGGAAGAACCATGGTGTTCATGGAGATCAAAGGGAACAAGGTGTTCAACAAGGGGATGCTCCACGTCATAACCAATTCTATGCTCTTCAAGGGACTCAATGGGTGGATAGAGCACCCGATATTATTATCGTTATATTATAGGTTTATGATTATGATTTATATGCTTTATTGGATATGGGTGTCACTCTATCTTTCACTACCTCATTTGTTTCTAATAGGCTTAATGTGTGTCTCGAATTTTCGTGTGAACCCTTTGAGGTGTCTACCCCCATTGGTGAGTCTATTATTGCTAGAAGAGTCTATAGGGATTGTCCCGTATCCATATTGCATAAAGTCTTGCCTTGTGATTTTGTTTAACTTGACATAGTAGATTTTGACATTGTTCTTGGGATGGATTAGTTACATACATATCATGCTTTCATTGATTGTAGAACTCATAAAGTTAAGTTCTAATTTCCAAATGAACCCGTCCTTGAGTGGGAAGGGCATGATTTGTTGGTTAAGGGTAAGTTCAACTCTTGTCATAAAGTTCGAGAATTAATTGCTAAGGGTTGTATTTATCATCTTATATGGGTTAAGGATGTCGAGTCTGAAGTTCCTTCTATTGAGTCGATTCTGGTGGTCAATGAGTTTCTTGATGTCTTTCTCGATGAACTCCTTGATATTCCTTCCGAAAGGGAAATAGATTTTGGTATAGACCTCTTACCCAATACTCAACCCATTTCCATTCCTCCTTACCGTATGGCCTTGACAGAATCAAAAGAGTTAAAGAATCAATTGAGAGACTTCTTAGAGAAGGGTTTTATTAGGCCTAGCAAGTCACCTTGGGGTGCACCGACATTGTTTTCAAGGAAGAAGAATGGCCCATTTAGAATGTGCATCGACTATCGACAACTCAACAAGGTTACCATAAAGAACAAGTATCCTCTACCAAGGATACCAATTGCAAGGGGCTAGTCATTTTTCTAACATTGATCTTCAATCCAGATATCATCAAATGAGAGTAAGGGAATGTCATATTCCAAAGACGACTTTCTGGACAGGGTACGGACATTTTAAATTTATGGTGATGTCTTTTGACCTAACTAATGCTCCGACAATATTTATGGATCTCATGAATAGGGTTTTTAAACCCTACCTTTATATATTTATTGTGATACTCATTGATGACATCTTGATTTATTCCCAGAGTGAGGAAGAACATGTGAAATATTTGAGGGAAGTGTTGCAAATTTTAAGGGAAGAAAAGTTGTTTGCCAAGCTTGATAAATATGAGTTTTGTTTAAAAGAGGTTGTATTTGTAGGACATGTAGTGTCAGGTGAAGGGATTAAGGTAGATCCTAAAAAGATGAGAGTGGTGAGAAAATGGCCTAGGCCCTTTACTCCGATGGATATTAGGAGTTTCTTGGGCTTGACAGGGTACTACCAAAGATTTGTTAAAGGTTTCTCTTTAATTGCTTCTCCATTGTAAAGTTGACACAAAAGAAGGTAAAATATTTAGATCGATGAATATGAAAATAATTTTCAAACTTCAAACAACAAGCTTACATCCGCTCCTATTTTAGCCTTACCAAATGGGTTAGAAGGGTTTGTTGTATATTATGATGCTTCAAGGATCGGCTTGGGATGCGTGTTGATGCAAAGTAGTAAGGTCATTGTCTATGCTTCTAGTCCATTAAAAGTGCATGAGCGTGATTATCCTACTCATGATCTTGAGCTAGCGACTGTGGTATTTATTTTGAGAATATGACATTATTATTTGTATGGGGTTCATGTAGATGTCTTCACCGTCCACAAGAGTCTTCAATATGTGTTCACACAAAGGGATCTTAATTTGAGGCAAAAAAGGTCATTGTAACTCCTTAAAGATTATGACATGAGTGTACATTATCATTCGGACAAGGCTAATATTGTGACCAATGCTCTAAGTAGGGTGTCCATGGTGAGTATGACTCACATTGATGATGGTAAGAAGAAATTGGCAAAAGAAGTCCATCAGTTGGCTAGATTGAGGGCTAGGCTGAATGAAGCCAAAAATAGAGATATGGTGGTTGTAGATGGCTCTAAATATTTCTTGATAGAAGAGATCAAATCCAAGCAAGATTTTGACTCCGATTTGGTGGAATTGAAAACATTGGTGAAAAAGGATAAGTTAGAGATTTTCTTCCAAGGGAGAGATGGTGTTCTTAGGCACCAAGGTAGGTTGTATGTACCAAATGTTGATGGGTTGAGGGAATTGATTATAAAAGAAGCACATAACTCATCCTATTCTATTCACCCTGCCTCTACAAAGATGTATATAGATTTGAGGGAAGTATATTGGTGGGGTGGTATGAAGAGAGACATTGAAAAGTTTGTAACCGGATGCCATAATTGCCAACAAGTCAAAGTCGAACATCAAAGACCTGGTGGTCTATCCCAAGATATTGAGTTTCCTACTTGGAAGTGGGAAGAGATCAACATGGACTTTATAATTGGCTTACCTAGAACCAAAAGGTACTTTGACTCTATTTGGGTTATTGTTGATAAGATAACAAAATCGGCTCATTTCCTATCGGTTAAGAAAACCTATGGTGCCAAAGATTATGCCAATTTGCACATCCATGAGTTGATTAGATTATATGGGGTTCCATTGTCTATCATTTCGTATTGAGGTGCTCAATTTACTTTATACTTTTGGAGATCTTTTCAAAGAGATCTTGGTACTAAAATCAAGCTTAGCACGACCTTTCACCCACAAATGGATGGTCAATCCGAAAAGACCATTCAAACTCTTGAGGATATGCTTGATGTGCTATAAAAATACAATACTTTTGATGCTTAAAACTTGAAATTTTGTGCATTCTCAAAGCGATGTTATAGTAGATTTGATATTTGTTTTTTATAGAATTTCAGTGTTGACATGGTTTTGAGCATGAAGAACAGATTTTGCAAGAAATTGGCAGTTTACGAGACCCTCTACGGGCCGTGGGTCATTCCATGAGTCGTAGAGGGGGTTTCATTTGTTGTTCCAGTGAGGGGTTGAAAAGTGAGTCCCTCTCTACGAGAGTCGAGCATGAATCGTAGACCATCATACGAGTCGTAGAATACAGTCGTGAATTTAAGAAGCAGAAAGTGAAAAGTTGCTGAAAGTGGCTCAGACAAAACCCTTCACGGGTCATAGAATCCTACACGACTCGTGAAGAAGGTTTCATGAAGGATTTCAGTAGTTGCAACCACATTCCACGAGACCCTGACTCACGAGTCATGAACTGTCTTACGAGCCATACAAGGTGCTTGTGGCTGGTGCCGACACAGTTATCATATTTCGTTTCAGCTTTGTATTTTAAGTACTATAAATAGATTTTTAGGTTTTTATCAGCAGGGGAGCGTCTTAGGATATTAGATACAATACTTTTTTAGAGAGAATATCAAGATTGAGAGTTTGTAAATAATATTTTATGATTTCGTTAATTCAAGTTTACAATTTCATTGAGATTTTAGGATTTTATTCATCAATTCTTGTTGCGTAAGTTATTTAATTATGTATTCTTCTTACATGATTTCTGATCATACCTCAAGTATACGTGGCTAAATTCATAACTAGGGTTGTGGGAACAATGACGAACTAACTAAGATAAAATTGGATTACTTGTAATTTCTTAGATGGTGTTAGGATGTATTAATTAACTTTTTCACTTTAACTGATTTTTAACGGAAGGCCTACGTTAGAACTCTCCTAGTATCACCTTCCCGATCCAGGAGGTCATAAATAGGAAAAGAATTAATTAACAGAGGTTGATCAATTTCTCTCAACTAATCAGGATACTAGGGGTAGTAGATTTGGTTTGGAATAAAAAATAAGGGTTAGTAACACAACATCACAAAGATCGATAAAGTAATGTAATGAAATTCACCTAGATGCCCGATCAAGTATTTAGGAGAACTTAACTTATTGTCCTGCACCTACACATCAGAAAAGAGTCGCAAGTATCCAAGAACACTTAGTTAGAGAGTCATGGGGAACACATCATCCTAGTTCGTTTCTCTTCTAATTTCGAACACTTGCTATTGTAGTTTAGAATTTATTTTAATTGTAAATCCCCCCTTTGTTATATTTATTTTTCATTTTTCTATTTCTGGGAGATATTAGAGTATGTCAATTCAAGTTACAGAAGTGTGCTAATTCAGAGTCTACCATATTCCTCGTTGGAACGATCTTAACCCATGTTAGGTTAAATACTTGAGTATGACCGCTTCAAAACCTCTAAGTAGGGGTGTGTTCTAAGCGTAAGAGTCGAGGAGAGAGCAACATTTAGGGCTTGTGTGTTGGAATTTAAGGGTAGTTGGGATGAGCATATTCCACTTATCGAGTTCACTTACAACAATAGACTCTAGCATTAGGATGGAACCATTTGAGGCCTTGTATTAGAGGTGTTGTAGATCCCTGGTTGGGTGGTTTGAAGTGGTAAAGATGGATTTGATAGGTTCGGATATGATTATGGAAGTTTTGGAGAAGGTAAGGTTAATAAGGGAGAGATTAAAGATGGCCTAAAGTAGGTAAAAATCTTATTTTGACATTAGGAGGAGGGATCTTGAGTTTAATATTGATGATTGAGTGTATTTGAAGGTCTTACCTACAAAGGGTGTAGTTCGATTTGGCAAGAAAGAAAAGTTGAGCCCTAGATATGTAGGGCCTTATAAGATCTTGAGGAGGATGATAAAATTTCTTATGAGTTGGAGTTTCTTATGGAGATAAGTATAGTTTATCCGGTATTCCATGTGTCTATGTTGAGAAAATATGTTGGTGATCCAAACTCTATTGTGCCTTTGGAGGTTGTTGGTATTGAGGAGAATTTAGCATATGAAGAAATTTTGGTTGAGATATTGGATAGGCAAGTGAAGGGATTGAGGAACAAAGATGTAGCATCTGTTAAAGTCCTGTGGAGGAATCAACAAGTTGAAAGTGATACTTGGGAAGAGAAAGTGGACATGAAGAAGTGATATCCTTATCTCTCCCACTCTACTCAAGCCTAAGGTAATAAGTCGATTCTATCTATGGTGTCAAGTCATGTAATTCAGCCCTTTATGTCGTTCTTACATGTATAAGTACTCATGGCAACATGTTTTGATGGCATTTGATGAATAAGTTAAGAATTTTATGAAATGTTCAAGTTACATTAACATATTTATGTTGGGCTAAAAAATTCTTTAATCACTTTTCTCAATTGTAATTCTATCACATTCGGGGATGAATGTTCCCAAAGGGGAGATATTGTAACACCTTTCACGCGACTCAAAGTGTATTTGTGGCATATTTCTTAAATATCAAACTTTTCGTGCATTGTTTTGGCAAATCTGAGTTAGTATTCATTTTTCAGGAGGTAAAATTGTTTAGGAAAAAGGTCTCTTTCAATTTTGAAGTCAACCGTATCGAAAAATAATTTTTCGATTGATTTTACCTTAACCAGAAAAGTATGCGGCAAGTCTGCACCGCGGAGGTTCCAGGATAGTACAAAAGTGTCTGAAACTTATTTCTAGGCCAAAACAGGGAAAAGTTAAACTTCGCGCAAAATTGTACTAGGCAGAACCAAGGGCATGACGAGCCTCTGTTCCCCCTAAGGTCAAATTTTTCTGAACTTTTCTAGAATTAAGTGAGGGAACTTGGGACATATCCCAACACCCTTATAGATGGAAGTCCAAAATATTTACAGTTATTTTAGCCCTAATTCACTCTTAAACTCTCCCAAAATCCTTCCAAAAACTTCCTAAAATCCCTCAATTAATTTTTAGATTTTTAAGAGCCTCCATTGAAGTTCAAGCATTAAGGCGATTTCCCCAAGTCTTCTTCATTAATTTCAAGGTTTCAAGGTATGTGGGTCTTTTATCCACGGGTTCTTCCATCCATGGAGTCCAAACCTCCTTTTAAAGAAAATTTCCTGATTTCAAGGATTGTTTCTTTATGTGTATCTTTTATTACTCCTTTAATGCATGAATAATGTTAAAAATTGTTGATTATTGGTCTATTAATGCATGATCTCCTACCAAAGGTTGATATTATGAATTGTTTCATGACATTGGAGTATGCATGTTATGATATCTTGAAAAGCTATGGGAGATTTTTTATTTTGAAATGAATTTCATGTTACCCAAGATATGAAGTCCTTCTATGATGTTATGGATTTGATGAGCTACTCTTATAATAATACTATGAGTTATGAAGTTATGTATGATATGACTATGTATATGATTTAAGTATTATGTGGGAAGTTGACTTAGCACTGAGAGGACCTTAGTTGGTTGCCATTGTCGCTTAACTACATTACCGTCGTTGGTTTATGCATTGTGTGTTGCATGATTAACCAAAAAGGATGAGATTCTTGTATAGTACATGCATAAATAAAGATAAAAAAGGGTAGAGTTTCCATAAGGTATCTTATTATATATATTAACTGAAATGGGTAAAGTTCTTGTAAGGCATTTGTGGAACTCTCTCTTCAAAATAGGGAATTGCCCGTAAGGTAAGGGTTGGTTTACCTTGACAAGAAGACCACACCTCGTCCGGTGTGGAGCAAATATTAGGATTCCATGTTGTAGCTCACATGGTCTTATTTGTTAGTTATGGTATCTTCCCACATATGTATTCTACGTTATGAGATTTTGACTATCTTCCATGCATGATTTGACTAAGGCATTGATCATTCATATCATATTGAGCCAATATTCATTATATATAATTATGCATCTTGTCTATTAACATATTATGTTCTTTTGTTGCATTGCACCCCTCATACTTAGTGCATTTCAAGTACCAATATATAATTTTTGTCTACATAATCTAACCATGTAGGGATCGAAGCTCTTATTCATCCAACTCCCCATGTCTAGTTGTTTTGCTTGAAGGTATGCTTGTGGTGAGTCCTCAATTCCTGAGACAACAATCATTATCTATCATGCTTGTATTAAGACTTGTTTACTTTTCTTATCTACTTTTAAGGGTGAGCCCGGGAGATGTGTTGGCCCCCATTCCACTCATGTTTAGAGGTATTGTTGGATAATGTGACAAGCTTGACTCTAATGAATCTTATATATTTATGGAGATTTTCTTTAGTCCCTATCCCTTATATATATTGTTGGATGTTGATGGCATGTGATGGTTTTCCTAAGTCCTTAATCTTATAAAGTGTGTCCCATGGCCCTTTTTTCTTAGTTTATGTTGATGAAATTATATGATGGAATTCCTCACCCCTTATTCCCATAGCTTGCATCCTAAGTCCCAAATTCTCTTAGTTTAATTAAATGATGTTTGAACTACGTTTTCACAACTAAGGATGTGCTTATATATGCTATCATGAGGCTTCTTTGGGGACTCTCGAGTTCCCATTTATCATGTCGCACCTAGGCTCTAGGCTTGGACCGTGATAATATTTTAAAGGAAGAAATAAACATCATAGACTCTTACATCTCCAACATGTCTCTAACATAGTCAACATAAAGAGGGAGAGGGGGGATAAGACATGTCCCTAGATCACCCTAAAGAAAATAGAACAAAAAATAGTCTCAAGTTTTCAACATAAGCTAAAGAAATAGAAGTGGAAAGAACAAGGATTATCCTCGGAGCATGAGGACTCATAAATAATCTATGGGAGTATCACCAACTAGCCACAAAAGTGAGAAATGAAATGATCCTTCATCTCTGTATTGTGATACAATGTAGATAAAAAAGGTATACATTAATGCGTTTGAACATACTAAGTATGTAGGCAATGTAATGCAAGGTAAATTATGTAGTGCAAGTGATCAAGTAAAACATCATGCTATGAAAGGTATTTAAAAACACAAGTAAATATGATAATGGTCAATACACAAGTAAAGTGTAATAGTCATGTAAAGCACCATACATAAATGGGATAGAATCACAACCGACAATAAGACCATGCGAGTTATAACATGAAATTTCAATATCTACCTGTACATCAGAGAAAAGAAAGCCTACTTGTCAAGGTGGAACTTGAGCTCACTAAGCGGGTGTCACAAATCATATGTTATATGTGGATCCACAAATTAGGTCATATTCGCAACGTAAATCTTACGATGACAAATAGTTATGAGACTATAAGCTTTTACTAAAAACCCTATAGGTCGAGTCCTCACCTCAAGCCTCATTTGGTGCTAAGTCAAATCCCACGAAATACATATCATAAAGTCTTACTTATAATAGGTTCATACGTTCTTCATATATCATAGTTCATAGTTCATAAGCTTGTCATGTAGGAAAGGTAAGTCGAGTAAACTAATCTAAATCATAAAATACTTCTTATTAAGGAATAACTCATTTCATATCATGTATATAATGTGGGTGTGAACCTTTCATCATTACAATTCACACCTCATTTAGAGTATCATTAAGGTCTTAGGTCACCATTTCATAATCTTGCTTGAAAAAACTATATTTTTCATAAATCGTGACTTGAATGAAAAATTAGACCAAAAGTATGGGTTCACTACTGATAGGCTTAAAATCATAAAATCAAGACAGATTCATGCATAATCATGAACATTGAGATGAATTGAATCAAAATTAAGAGAACCCATATGAAATTTCATGAACCTTAAGTAGCATGTAAGAGAATTCTTTCGTAAATCATGAAATTCATGCAATTTGTAGCAATTCATGCTTAATTGAATAGATAATCGTTTGAGAATAAATTCTTTAAGTCGTAGCATTTTATTCACACTTTTATATTTTTGAGCTAACCAATGTGATTTGGTGTTTTGCAGAATAAAAAGGAATACCAACCTCAAAAAGGGTATTAACATAGAAAAGAATGTGAAATCGGAGCGAAAAATCAGAGCTTGGGAGCAACTGTGCAATAAATGCATAGTATTGGAGCACATTTGCATCACGGAAGAGGATGATTTCAAGTCAAAAGTTATCAGACAATAAAAGTGCAAAAATATATTGAAAAGAAATCAGCCTGCTCGTGGACTAGGTAAATCTTGATTCAAAAACACCTAAGCAAATTGGAATTGCAGAATACACTAGAATGTAGCTAGTTTGGTCATGGACTGTGGAGGACATTATTAAAATTTTTGCGAATTGCAGTATATTAAGGGGACACTTGGAATTTTTTAGGATTCATTCAGTCTTGTATTGGGAATAAAAGGAAACTGCGAAGAACTCTTTTCTAGGATTAATATTTCTTTGTTCATTCTTTAATTTCTACTCTTTGAATGCTCATGACACAACATTGTTTGAGGTTCAGATTATGAGTGGCTAAGTTTCCCTATTCTAGGGTTGTAGCCACAGGATTATGGTATAATACGTAACTACTTTGGTTGAGAATGGATTGTATTTATAATTACTTCTACATATCATGATTTTATTATTTTAATGTCTAGCCAACATTATGATAAATTTATTGTCTGCCTTGAACTTGAAGGACAGATAGGAGATAGAACATGGAATGTAGGGAGCTTGTTTGTTCTAGAGTTACTAGGATGATTTGTGTGTAGGATGGTTGTGACACATACCTATACACTTAACTTGGTCACTAAATAGGATGATAACATTAATGCATTTTTATTGGTTCATGTCTATCCCTACTCAATGATATAGTTAGACTATCAACAAGGGTAGACGATTAGAGATAAGAAGACTATGATTATAATATCAACCCTGAAAATCAGTAATTCCAAAGCCCATTAGATACTAAATTAATAAGTATTATATCTGACATTTGTTGGTAGTGCAACCGTGGAATTCATCTTACTTGATCATTAACCATAGAAAAATTTGAATCAGTTTAGTAGTAGTTTTTTCACTATTACAGTTAGGAATAGTAAACTTTAAAGCTCTTTACAACACACATAATTTATCACGACCCAAAAATGACCATGATGACACTTGCCTACCTCACCAAGATAAGTAAGCCCAAAGTTGCCCAATTTAACAATAATGCTATAGCGGAAGAGATAAGATCTGAATAAGGACGAGCACTAGGATATCAATCTCTGCCAAGTAGACAAGCCGCTACCTCTCGAATGTCCAGAAAGCTCGATTCGCAAAGATAGGAGCTGAATCAAGTACAACCTGACTCACAACCTACACACACGTGTAGAAGCAAGGGTGAGTACCCACAAACATAGGCACTTAACAAAAGTATCTAAACAACAAGTAAAACATAAAGAAAAAAATACTCCTCCCACGCCAGCCACATACCGCCTAACTACAATCCTGCACTCAAAAGAGTCCCAGCAACAATAATATATATATACATTCATATAGTCAATTATACAGTACTACCCCTCAGTCGACAAGTTAGAATATAACTCAGCAACATCACAATATGTATATCTATCTCAAGTATACAACTCAGTCAAGTAACAGGTATTTCCAAGTATTTAACAAGTATAACTCGAGTGTAACCATCACATAGTTCACTCACAATAACTAAATCAAATCACAATATAGATAATATAGTATGAATGGCATGAAAATGGTATGAGATGAGATAAAATGATGAGATGCAATGTCAAATATCATAATGCATGTTTGTCCTACGATACACATTCGCTGATATAATTAGTGAAACGTGTCACGGCTCGTGTAGGCCATTCCTTATTTCTCATTTGTGTTGCATGCCATGGTTCGTGTGCTCCATCCCCTATTTTTCATTTGTGTTTCATACCATGACCCTTGTGGTCTGTCCCCATATTTCTCATTTGTATTTCATCAGTAGTACTCAGTCACAATGCACATCAAGAACATATGTAAATGATGCAATAATGATAATATAATCAGAGTCCACTTTATAACAAGTATCATCATCTCAAGCCGAATGTACAATAATTATATAGGCTCATAATCAATTTATAATATGATATTGCAGTAAGGCACAAAAAAGAAGTCTGTCTCAAGCCTATGATCAAGTCTCTGACCCACAAGTGAAGCTTAACCACGATATTTCCATTCACATTCATAAACCACATAACACATTTCATATATGTATTTATATCAAGAACTCATATCACTAGTGATTCCCAACATCGTAGCACAAGTCAACTAGTATTAATCTCAATATTTCACATTTAAGCCATAAATGTCAATTCATAACTTACTAAATTCCCATAACTCATCAATTGCACTTAATCAACACAAGTATTTCCATCATTCACACTGTAAGCATAGGAAATATAATGCTCCTTGAATTTCACACTTAACATACAAACTTTTTGCAATAAAAATAATTTATAAAATATTCTATTCCTTATATGTTAAGAAGACTTAGTCTTATTTCAAAAGTATGAGATAGTTCCAACGTTTAAATGGGTAGTGGGTTATACGAGGCATTTCTTTAACCCAAACTTGTTTAAGGACATCCTTGACTTATAACTTTAGTATAATTATTTAATATTACCGTTTCTTGGCAACCTTATTCACCCGATGTGATACACCAAGTCATATACTCATGTCATGCTATGTACATTATGCGAAAGAAACACGGGATCTTACAATTCAATTTTCAAAATTTTATGTCCAATCCTACTCTATTTATATTTTTATTTAAAACAATCTCTTATACTATTTAATTTGAAAAGAGAAATGGAATCATTTTAGGTAACAATAGTATCATTTATTCATTTTTATATGGTTACCTATTTTATTGTCTCATTTGTATCTAGACGATTAACATATAACCCACATTATTATTCCAATATTTACCATTTTCATTCTTCTGTATTATGCAAACTCTATTATCATTTGTCTATAAAAAGATCAAATTTGTTTTTGGGTGTCTTCTTCTAATTTTTCAAATTCTTGAACTAGATTTTATTGTTCTAACTTTAATTATATTTTTCACTAAAAATTTGCTTGTTACATATTCTTAATTTATAAGATATGCATATATACATCATATTCTCTCCAAATTTCGCTTATAGCATTACACTGAGTGTGTATTTGATTTCAATTTATATACATTAGCTAAAAAAAATAAATTAAACCCTCTTTATAAAGTTTGACGTTAGGCCCCAATCTATTGAAACGGCTATGAGACATTTGCATATATATAGTAGGTTGCAAATGTTTACTTAATTTATTTTATTATTTATGTCACAGTCATGAAGTCAGATTCTACATATATTTTCTAATTATATAATATAAAAATCAAAGCGCAAGGTCTTCTCAATAAATTAAATCGATTTTTTTTCTTTCTCTTATAATTAATTAAGGGATTAGCAACAATTAAAACAAGCCAATGTCATTTTAGTGTTAGGATAGTGGTAAAAGATAAGATGAGGTCAAATCTTGTTAATTATTATAAATAATAATATAAGGATGGATTAAAATATTATATAATGCATGATGACAAGCGTCACTAGAACAAATTTCACATCTTAATGTCATTATTGATAATGATATCTTAAAATATGATTAAGATTGGATCGTACAAAGATCATTTGAGGTTATCACTAACATTTATAGAAATTAGAAAGTGACAATTTTGTCATGTCTGAAGTAAGTGATTTGGATGTTTTCCTAAGTTAACGATTAATGATAATAGAGCAGAGAAAAAAAATGAAGTAAGCAAATTACTAGGTTCGAATTGGCTTGTCCGTAATATTAATTAAAATAAAAAATTATAAAGTTCGACAAAAAATAATACAAAATCAAATTGAGTTACTAAATACACACCCTCTAGACAAAAGTTAAATTAAAAAATTGATCACTTGTTTAATAATAAAATTGTGAGTGTAATAAGAAAAATAAATAGGGTGTATATCTGAACCTCTCGATAGAAAATTATTTTGCTAATGTGGATAGAATGACATACGTATAATGATACTTTATAGATCTGTAACATCGATCCAATTATTAATAATAAATAAAAAAAGTCCAAACAAATGAGATAGTTACAAAGAAGTTTATAGAACAATTTAAAGATAGCACAACTAGTGAATGAGGTGATCCCTTCGTGTCTTCATGGGGATCGAAGAGGAATTTGTAAGCCTATTTGGATCTCGAGTATTTACTTGTAAGAACGAAATATTTTGTTCTGTAATGAATAGTTATAACTCCATAAAAAAAAAATCAGTCAAATTTCAAAACTTTATTACTATACTCTTTGTATTTACTGTGTTTCCACTAATTATTAATACTTATTTAATAAATAAAAATTAGATGTAGGAAATCAAGTGGCTCAGCAGTTTGAATCAACTATGCAGCTATCCTAGCTCAAAAAGTTCTTTTTTTTAATGAACTTTTGAAGTGCTTTCTTTTGGGATTAATTAGTTGCTAATTCGAATTTAAGTACAATTGGGAATTAATTATTTAGATTGTGTTCCTATGTGTTCTGATCCTAGTAGGTTTCTAGTATATACAACTTATGACAAATGCTGCAAAAAAGTATTTATAATTAATCTTCTCTTAAATGATCAATGCATAGTGATCGCTAATACTAACCCAAAGCTTTGAAGGAACAAACTCCAATTAACCTCCTTAAAATTATGGTAGGCAGTTGTGGAGCCAAAATTTTCAATAAGGGGTGTCAAATAAATATATATATCTTACTACTAAGGATAAAACACATGGCCTCCAGCAATTTTCGTAACTCCTTAATCACTACGTACACTAAACATTTAGCTTGTATCAAAAAATGTAAGTACTTGTATAAATATTTATTAAATCAAATTTTGATCTATATGTAATGTAATTTTTCGATGAAGGCACCTCTCGGCCAAGGGTGGCTCCACCCCTGATGGAAGGACCATACACTTACTATCATATCAAAAGTTATATCTTATAGTAGGAGGATAATTTTATTTTTTAATAAAGCCTATCAAACACTTGACCCTATCTCAAATCACTTCAACCCCCTCATGAGCTTTATCATATATGTGAAATGCTAATGTATGTTACCCAACAATTTATATGGTGCTTATTCGCGAACTTTACCACTAGTACTAAAAGTATTTTTGTAAATTTTCCTAGTTAATTGATTAAAAGTTATTTATGATAAATTAAAGTAGCATGCAAATGAATAAATAGAACCATCAAAGGATGTGGTGCAGTGGATGAAATTGTTTTTTTTAAAATCAGAATTCTTCAGTTCGAGCCTGGGTAAAAAAAAATTCTTGACAGGGAGCGTTTCCCCTGAATATGCCCTACTAAGCATGAATCCAAATTAGTCGAGCTTCAATGCGGACATCTAATACCAGATGGGGAAAGAAAAAATGAATAAATGGAGTGTGTGATAATTGTGTTGAAGAAGTGATCAAGTGGGACAAATTGGTTACTCCTTTCACAAATATAATGCAATTCTAATAAATTGTAAGCAACACCTTTCGGTC
Organism: Solanum aculeatissimum; assembly: GCA_038996855.1. Taxonomy (NCBI): domain Eukaryota; kingdom Viridiplantae; phylum Streptophyta; class Magnoliopsida; order Solanales; family Solanaceae; genus Solanum; species Solanum aculeatissimum. The sequence goes on along the minus strand of JBCEWC010001458.1, from coordinate 8,398 downwards.
ACTTGTCTAGTTATCAAATGAATACCAATTTTATTATTAACATTATAGCTAGTGCTTCTCTCAATTATTCATTTTTCTTGTATCAAAACTTTGATATGACAGCCATTACATTTTATTTTGTCACCATTACAAGTCTTCTAGTAATATTAAATATACTACTTGCTGCTTAATACAAGTAAATATATATGGTGCATTTTATGTATTTTCTCTAACACTTAAATCATTGTATTTTATTTAGTTAAATATCATTAAAGACAAAAATAACGATAAATAGCAAAGAAAAAACCACCTAATTAATATTTTTAAGGTGTGTGCAAAAAAGAAACACGACATAATTTGAGACGGAGGGAGTAAATTATAAATCTAATTGAAGGAATTATTTATTTCCTTATTATTATTTTTTGTAAAGGGATAAATGGGTAGTTCAACTTTACAATAGTGTTAACCAGATTCCAAAAAACTTGGGTATTAACCACTACTCCACTTGATTAGGTGTGATTCTAAGCATCTGTTTATAGTCCTTAATTAAAAGGAATTGAAAAAAACTATAGAGCTCCATACCTATTGTCTAGCTAGGAGTACAACTAGTAATTGTGTTTGACTTGGAATTTTATGAAATCATCATCGAGTTACTCGATATTTATGTTGATGAAAGATGATAAATATTCATGAAAATTAATATTTAAAATCTTTAATTTAGAATTGTTATTTTTACTTGAACACTTGTGACATCAGTGTAAGTTTATCATTGCTCACTAAAATAACTTAGATTAGAAACATTTACATGAAAAGATTAATTAGTCTCCTTTTTTGTCATAAATCAAAACTAGAAAGGTAAAATTTAAACTAAGCAACTTGTGTAGATTGATAAGTGGTGTAGTACTATTTAACTTTTTGTTTTTAGCTTGGGGAATAAAAGTAGAAACCTATGAAGCTATGAAGGGACAATTAATTAAAGATTATTAGGGGCTAATTAGAGTTAATTATAATAATAAAAATGATTATGACCCACACGGTTAAGAAGAGAGACAGCTTTCATAATTAGATAGAGAGATTACGTAGGAATAAGTGACTTCCACTTCAGCTAACATGCCTATCTTCCAATTTACATTTCTTTAACCTTTTATTTTTGGCTAAAAAAAATATTTCTTTTATTATTTTAAATTATATATTTCTTTGTGAATCTAATATGAATAGGTAATGTCTCTTTAATTTAAAATCTAATATTAATTTGTAAGATTTTTGTCTTGTGATATCAAATCCAATCTCCCATTATTTTATTTTATTTTGTCAAAATTGAAAAGGAAAAGAAAAATCTTTTTCTAAAGCTCTTATTAGTTTATTTATCCTTTTTCCATTAAGTGAGTAAGGGTGATTTTAATGTTCATATCTACTTGTAAAGTGTGATCAATTAAGTTCCTAACTTGCTATCCAATTTGTGATTAGATATTTTTCATTAATTAATTTGCATGTAATCACGCAGTGATTCTTCCTTACGTTAGCAAAAGATAAGGAAATAAATTTTTAAAAATGGAATTTGTTTCCCCTTTTGTCCCCTCTTTGTTCTTCTTATTTACTATAAATAAAATAAAAATTGGTGACCCCACATATTCTTATCTTCTTTTTTTAGCTACATATTCTTATCTTCAAACACCAAGCAAATCCTCTTTTTCTTTTTGTCTAATTTTTTTAATGCTATGTTTATTCGAATTAATTTAAATTTACGTCATATACGAAGCACTCCCATTCAACTCCTTGTGTTTCCAAACAAATATATAGTATAAATTTAATAGTCATATTTTTAGTCAAGAAGATCTCAAATAGTGATATGATATCCTCTTTTTAGATTATTAAATAATATTAATGATAACATATGCTCTCTTTTTTTCACTCAATGTATTTTTACCCTCTTAAATCTGTTTAAACACTTATTATAAGAAAATTATGAAGTGCATCTACGTTTTAAAATTTTGTTTTTTTATCAAAAAAAATAATAAAAAAGACATGAATGAATGAACAATGTTTTGAGTTTCTTGGAGTGCTCTTCTTTTTGTTCCTTGATTAATATATAAAATTAATTTTTTTAAAAGGGTGGCAAGTCATTGAATGGCATGCGCCTAATACTATATAATACAAGTACATTTTAGAAACATAATGGAATACTTTATATTATTAGTGTCTGTCTGCGCACGCGTGTGCAACTAGTTTATATTTTATATTTACACTAATAATAATCTGTGCTTCAAATATAACATCACTTACTCACTTATTCACTATTAATTTCACAAAATTTATTTTCATTATATATTTTTTCAGTAAGATGATTTAATGAGAATGAAATAAAATTTCATAGCATAAATTTTTTAATTGATTCACAGAGGTTTTTTTTTTAATTTCTAGCAGTGATATAATGATGATTTATAATATTACTTTTTGAATATAATAAATTTAATATTTTAAAAATTACAAAATATAATTAATAATAATTATAAATTATTTTTTTTATTTTTAATATAATTGATAAATAAAAATGAACGGAGAGAAAGGCATTTACAATTATTGTGGGACCTTCTTTCATCACATGAAGATGAAGACCTTATGAAAAAAGTAATCCTTCATTTTTTTCTCTAATTCCTGGGAAAACATGTATAGTCGCATTCAAATAATGTATTGGTGGGTTCGGTAATACTCTTTTTTGTCTCATTTTAATTATTATATTGTGTTTTTTAAATAATTAATTTATAAAATTAAATTAGTTTGAATTAATTTGATCTTTTAAAATAAAAATTTTAATATTCAAAAACTATAAAAAAAATATTATTTATTGTAATTTTTTTATATCAATATGCTGAAAAAATATATTTTAAAATATTTGTTAAAATTTATATAGTTTGACTCTAAAAATAGAAACTATAAAAACTAAAAGAAATGGAGAAAGTATTCAGTATCTTAATATTGAGTTAGAAGTGAATTCATAATTTGAAATTATTATATGATAAATATATAATTGAGCTCATGGTCAAACATTTATAGAGATCTATAGTGAAAATTTAAAAAAAAAATTATCGAGTTCCCGTAAATTCACATTGCACCCAAGTCAAATCACATATATATATATATATATATATATATATATATTTCAATATTCATTCTCTGAATTTCAAATCTACAATATCTAAATTTTGAATTCACAGTATGTAGAGAAATTCAGTGTTTTAAGTTGAGAGTTTAATATAAGTTAGTATAGGGTTGTTTCAAATATTATATAATTCTTTTTATTCAATATGTATGATTCTTGCTCAAACCTATTTTCAGTGATTTAGAGTTTTTGGAAAACTAATACATAATTTCATGATTTTGTTATTATAAAAAGAATAGATAAAACCTATTTTCTCTTATTGTATAAAAGGGCGCTGAGGATGAAGCAGTTACTTCGATAAAAAATTAAATAATTACTTATTTTAATGTAATTAGTGTATAATTTTTTTGAAATTATAAAATCTGCTTGAATTATAATCTTTGATTTTTAATTCATATATTTTAATTATAACTTCATTATTTTGAGTGTTAGTAATATTTGTGTATATTTTAAATTAAAAAAAATAGTAATTAATGACCAAAAATACTTTAATTAAAGACATCTCAATAGACTTTTTTTACCGTTGATTTGCTCAAAAAATGATGAAAAAAATATATATTGTAATTTATTTTGAAGTAAAAATTTAAAATTATTTAATCATTAAATTTAAAATTAATCAATATTTATTTTATATTTAATAATACTTAAAAATAAATTTATAAATAACTATTTGACCCGTATATTTCACGAGATGTTCCTAACTAGTTAAGTTTTCTAGTAATTCTCAAATGTTGGGTAAACAAAAAAGATAAATTTGTAGTTTTGTTTGTCCTATAATTTACTGCTAGACTAGAAGAGGAAAAAAGTAATAGTAACTTTTTCAAAATTGTGACAGTTGATACTAGTCAAATTTCAAGACTTTACTCTCAGAATTTCAACACTAGTGCTAAAATTGGTATCTACTTTTTTCACTTTACAACATAAATTGAAGATTTGTAATTCAACTTTCTTCTTATAATATTGTCTTATCATGTTAAAGTATTTGTAATAACTCATTTACATGGTATACATTTAACTTTGTCTTAGACTATGCTTTAATTTCTTTTTAACTTGTTTGACCTCATTTATTGCTCCCTCTGTGACTCATTTTTTAATTTTATATTTAATAATAATTTATTATTTATTTCTATAGAAGCAAAGATATTTTTTGTGCAAATCAAAGGAAGGATTAATTAAGAAGAGAAAAAGTCATGATGAATGAAAACATAAATTGACTTTGTGAGTCATTTTGCAATCAAAAGGAGGAGACAGACAATGTTGTCTTTTTCAGGTTTTTGACACTTAGCATGCTTCCTGTTTGCTTTGTCTTCATATCCTTTAAACATAAAAAAGCCTGTCTAAACATGGGATGGGCCCAACTTATATATTTTGGGTCTCACATGGACCCCTTCTTTCAATTCATCTTTTGATATTTATAAAAGAAAAAATATCCAAAGTTTTTATTAAAATATCACTTACTATGTATAAAATGGTCACTCGACTAATATTATTGCACAAAAAATGTATTTTCATGATTTCTTTTCTCAAGATAACATTCTATTAAAAGGCTCAAAATATTGACAGTATCTAAATTTTGAGACTGTTTAGAAGAGATTTGAGGTTGAAAATAAATCTATTTGCAACATATAAGTATTGCTCAAACAATAGATATACATAGTTATATAACATCAATACATTATACATACATATTGATAAATTACATATGTTGTCATTTTCTTGAAAAGAATTTTTGTTGGTCGTAGAAATCTTAGCTATCACAATACACCTATACATGTTTAATTCCTCTTGTTTGCACTTTGGATGGTTGTGGCATATATCGTTCCAATGATATATTAGTTTTTATGAACATAATAACATTAGAGCAATTTTATAATTTCACACACCATCAATTTGACCAATAAATTTCTCATATTACAAAAATAAATAAATAATACTAATAATATAAAAAATAAAAGTGAAATAAAAAAATATTTTTACTTAACAATTAATTGATAGTACGATGCAATAAAATTTAGGGGAAATTACATGTATATACAAAAAAGTAAAAAGTTTACAAAAAAAGTAGTTCATGTTTTATCTACATAAAAAATAGCCTAAAATCAACGAAACTATACAATATAGATTGTCACAAGTTACAAAAAGTATACACTACTATACAATGTATATTACTTATACATGAACTATACACAACATATACATTATGATATACAAATATATACTGATTGTACATGTCTATACAACGAAGGCTATTTATTTTTTTATAATTTGTTAAGTTTAATATCTTTCGAGGTAATTTTTACTAAAATTTAATTCACAACCAAAACAATTCATCTTATATTTAATGTAACAACCATCCAATAAAGCTGTCTTTGGATTGAACCTTATCACATAGAATTTGCTCCCAAAGAAAAAGAAGGTAGAAAAAGAATGGAGGATAAAGAAGGGTATTAAGAAGCACCCACTTTTGGAAGCTTTTAGTTTGTAGCATCTCTTTTTCATTTTTCTTTCCACATACTTAGATTTTAGAAGGGTCAATTAGTACTTACTTGCCACTTTAAACTCAAATAAAATAGCTAATATAACTTAAATTTTTAATTTCAAATGATATTTGGACTAAAGGAAAGAACTATTTGGGAGGTGGTACTCAAGGAGAAGAACCCTAGTCTAGTGTATCATATTCTTTTGTGGTCTATATTATTAATTGTGCATTTTAAGAATTTTTTAAAGTTTTCAAATAACTTTACCATCAAGGTCGTCTTGACAAGTTTGGAGGCTTAAAGTCAAATTCCATAGAGAATTGTTTTTAGTTGGCATATATAAATTGAATAATTATAACATACTCAGTGTAATCCTACAAATAAGTTCTGAAAAGATATAGTATACATGCATATTTTATGAAGTAAAAATATAAATTATCAATGAAAGATATATAAAATAAAGTTAGAATAATAAACTATGACTCAAATGTTTGAAGAGATTTTATAATAATATCGAAATAGTATTGCGCCAAATTTGATAAGTTGGCATAATGCTATTATAATAGTGCTGATTAGTTTTAGTACTTGAAATTTGAAGAAGACACTACAAAATAAATTTGATCTTTTTATAAACACAGAACAATAGATTTTGTATAATGTAAAGCTTGATCATTTGAGAGACTTTATAGTATTCAAATGAGGATATAAAAATAGTGAAAGAGGAATAAAAAATATATATAAAAATGATATTATTGGTTCATGATAATCATAGATAAACGAGACAACAAAATAGATAGACATTTTAGAAAGGATGCTACAACTAACAAAATACTATTCCATTTCTTAATTATAACAACAATTACTACATTAAATGAGATAAAAAATTATTATATATTCAAAAACTTCTTTTCAAATTTATCAATACATGAAACCTTTTTTAAGTAATATACAAACATATATATGCCAGCTTGGGAGAAAGTGGGGAACCCTAGAAAATTGAGGTCCCAAGCGATTTATTTAGTGGCCTTATGATCGAGACGATCCTATTTACCATCACAATAATTATTGAGAATTTTACCGCGTATAAAAAAATAAGTCCCTTAATTTTTAAGTAATTACTCAACATGATAAAAAAAATTAAAAAATATATAAACTTAAGAGAATAGCCACAAGTAGGGCAACTCAAAATTCAACTCTAATCGACAAACAAATTGGAATCTATAAATGAATTGTGTATGAAATTAATGGTTAGTAAACGGATTAAATTTTAATACTTCATGATTTATTGATCTGGAGGCGGATTACTCAAATTCCTTAACGGAAAAATTGTGACTATGTTAAGACTTATCTAATTACATTTTTATCCTTTATATAAAGTAAATATTATCAAACCTAAACCACCATTTAATACTTTACCATATTTATATGACATGATACACATATGTGGATGGAATTTCTTACTAGTTTACTAGATAACTGGTCTGGATTATAATGCATGACTTTTCACATCTTATTTATAAAAATATATATTTATAATATATTGTAAAAATTTAATAATTAATATTTATAAGATACTTTACTACAAGTTATAATAATTTTTTTTCTTTCAAATAGTAATAGTAAAATAATAATAGTGCATAACATTTTCAAGTATAATAAAAAGAAAAAAAAAATTGAAAAAAAATTTAAAAGGAAATTCAATTTGTAATTGGCATAAATTAAGGAGATTAAAATTGAAAATATTTGACTTCCTTGAATTGCTCTAATTAGTTGAGTAAGTTCTAGACCTTCATGTAATTACGTTATTACTCCATCTTCTCTAAATATTTTTTTATTGGCTATATTTTGTATGCATCTAATAAGAAAAATAAATTTTCAATTAATAATTTATAGTAAACTTGTATATAAAAATTGTATATATTTTGAATTTTGGTTTTAATAAATGTAAACATTCGATAATGGGCATGCATCTTGTGCCCAGTTATAATGTCGTAAATTTAGTATGACATTTGTATAAAATTTTGATTCAGCTTGTATAAAAAATGCATTCAAATATAAAATAGTATTGTCGATATTGAGTAATACTAAGTGTTATATTCGATAAATGCTATCAAGTAAATTATATTCATTTAGTATTTTCTAGGTATAAATATAGTATACAGATATATTCATTTAGTATTTTTTTTAGGTATAAATATAGTATATGGTTGACTTTTCAATGAATAAGATTCAAAAATTTTAAACCTAAATTATAAATTCATTTAATCCATTATATGTATAAATTTTGGTATGTATACTAGAATAGAATTTTAAACAAATTCAAATAGTTACGAGTATATGTATTTGGTATATTATATGTTTAGTATGTGATGTAAAATTTGGTATCCACTAAACTAGTGTATACTCAGAATCAATAATTGGATACTAATTAAATTCACTAGTGAAACTTTTAAATTATGTAAAGTTCATGTCAAGCATAAAAATATTCAAATTTATACCTTATTTATATCAATTTCATACTAGTTTTGAATAAGTACTAAATACAATTAAACTTTAAATTCAAATAATACAAATAATAGACACAACATAAATATACCAAATTCACATCAATCATAATATACCAAATTTCGCACCAATTTCACATCAATAGTACCAGGATGTATGGTACATAATATTCATTGAAAGATTATATCAATCTCATTTCCAATTTAAAAATATTGAAAAAGAAAAGGCACAATGTAAAAAGATATACAACTTATTGTGATTGGAATGTACTAAATTA
>JBCEWC010001457.1:0-41006 GCA_038996855.1 Solanum aculeatissimum | reverse complement strand
TGGGATGATGACTTTGTACCGAGAAGGATTGGAGTAGTAAGTGGGCTATCCCCAAGGGTCCCACTCCTTTCCCGAAATTATGTGCCAATGTAGGTGCTACCAAAATGGGAGACCCGTAAGGTATGCTTTGATATGATATGATATGATATGCTATGTTATGTAAATCCTTATGAAATGGGTGACCCAAAAAGAAGGGGGCCATCACACCGAAATGGGAGGCCAGTTAGGTGTGGTGAGATTACCTTTGGAAAGTAATCTTCTTCGATCCAATGGGAGGGCTTTTATTGGGCAAGTTCATGTTGTAGCTCACATGAATTTTGATATCGATTATGGTTCCATCCCCTCTATATTAAGCATTACGGCATTTCATGCATCATGACTTTCATAGCATATTGATATATTGTTCCTTCTTATATTCACTTCTAGATATATGTGCCCTTGCCATGTAGGTTGTCATAGGTTCATGTGCATATTCATTTGCATGCCCGCATACTTAGTGATTTATTGTGCTAACCCATACTCTTGTCTATATGTTCTAACCATGTCAGAATGGAGACAACTTTTATATTCCACCGGATGACGTGTGATCTTTTTGAAGACTATTGCTTGTGGTGAGCCCTTTTGTTCAAGGGCAATTGCCACTTTCTATCCAGCTACTATTGCTTTTACTTCCTTTATTTATGTATTGAGGGTGAGCCTCAAAATATATTGAGGCTCCGCTTATCCTATGTAGAGACTTGTTGAACAAACTAAACTCTTGTACGTTGGATTGTAATTGTTGAATATTACAACTATTAAAATGTTATGCTTTATGAGTCTTGATTATGGAAATGATATTGATTATGCTTATGAATTGATGTTGGGTTTGTGTGTTGATTATGTTCTTATGTGGAAAGTCCCATAACACCAGTGTGCCCCCATAGCTTGAGTCCTACTTACCCGGCCCTTAGAGATAGCTGTTATGTGCTATATGATTCATGTTCATTCCATTCCCGACAACATCCCCATAGCTTGAGTCCAAAGTCTCATTTTCCTTAGAGCCTATGTGTTATGTGTTTACTTCCGCGCTTTTGAACCGATGATGTGTGTAATGATGCTATGATGTCTTGATCGAGGACTTTTGGGTTCTCTTTTGCCGTGTCACATCTAGGCCCCTATCTAGGTCATGACAGAATTGGTATCAGAGCCCTAGGTTTATAATGATCCTCAAAATCCAACATGCCGCATCACTTGGAGTCTCGTTCATGGGTGTGATGCGCGCCATATCTATGAGTGAAAGGCCATGATGACATTTTAGGAACTTATAACTTCATTATCTCTTGCATCGTGCCTCGTATTAATTATGAGACTTCTCTAAACTCTTAGTTCTTGTCGGTTTTTCAGAACATGTCTCCCAGAAGAGCTCTCCTTCGCCGTCAGGTTCCCGAAATTGAGGAACAAGCTCCTCGGGAACCGGTAAAGGAGCAGGTGTCCCATGCAAAATTTAGAAATGTGGTGTCCATGTTGGCCCAAGCTGTGAGAGATTTCACCCGTATGAACCCTCCGGAGTTCTTCTTCTCTAAGGTTGATGAGGATGCCCAAGAGTTCATTCATGAACTCACCAAGGTGTTGACGATTATGGGTGTTGGTTCGGAGGAGAAGGCGGAGTTAGCGGCTTACCAACTTAAGGATGTGGCACAAGTGTGGTACAATCAATGCTTTGTTGAGAGAATGGCGGATGTTAAGGTTGGATGGGAGGAATTCAAAATGGCCTTCATTGATCTGCTCTTTCCTCTTGAGCTTAGAGAGGCTAAGATGACCGAGTTTATAAATCTCCGACAGGGTAACATGACCATGAGGGACTATGCCCTCAAGTTCACTAAGCTTTACAAATATGCTCCTATGCTTGTATCGGATCCCCGTGCAAGAATGCACAAGTTCATTTCGGGTGTTTTGGACTTGGTGGTGAAGGAGTGTAGGACCGTTATGCTCATTCATGAAATGGATATCACTAGGCTCATAATTTATGTCAACCAAATTGAGGGAGAGAAACATAAGAAAAGAAGAGTGCATGAAGCAAAGAGGGCTCGGTTTGATGGTGGGTTCTCCAACTCTAATAGTTGTAGTGGTGGTTTTGGCCAATTCCATCAAAGCCAAGATTCAAATATAAGGGTTGCAAATCTGAGAGTGCCTCCTCCTAAGGCACAAGTTGGGGGTGTTCCCCGAATTTCTCTTTGTGGTCAATGTGGAAAGCATCATACAGGTGATTGTAGGAAAACTTCGGGTTCTTTCTATGGATGTGATAGTTTGGACCACAATGTTTCCGATTATCCAAGGGGTGTCAAGAAAGATCAAGTGACTCTCGGTGGTCAAGGGCCGCTAAAGGCTCCAGTTGGTGGTGCTCCAAGGAACAACCGATTCTATGCTCTCCATGCCCGACAAGAGGTGGAGAAAGCTCCAGACGTCATGACTGGTATGTTAAAAATCTTTGATTTTGATACTTATGCTTTACTTTATTTGGGTGCAAATTTATCGTTTGTGACTCCTCTGTTGGCTGTTAAATTTGGTGTGAGTTCTAAGACCTTGAGGGAACCTTATTCGGTTTATACTCCCGTGGGTGATTCTATTATGGCCCGGAAAGTGTATAGGGGTTGTCCCATGTCGGTGTTGCATAAAGCGTTCCCCGGTGACCTTGTAGAACTTGAAATGTATGATTTTGATGTTATTCTTGGGATGGATTGGTTGCATGCATCATATGCCTCAATCAAATGTAGAACTAGGTGAGTCAAGTTCCAAGTCACTAATGAACCTATATTGGAGTGGGAGGGTAGCGACTCCGTAGTTAAGGGTTATTTTATTTCCGACCTAAAAGCCCGGAGGATGATTGGAAAAGGGTGCATCTACCATATCGTGCGAGTTAGAGATATGGAGGGTGAGTCACCCAGGATTGAATCAATTTCGGTGGTAAAAGAGTTCCTCGATGTGTTTCCCGAGGATTTGCCTGATATCCCTCCTGATAGAGAAGTGGACATCGGTATAGACCTTCTTACGGATACTCAATCCATTTTCATTCCCCCTTATCCTATGGATCCAGTGGAGTTGAAGGAGTTGAAAGATCAATTGAAGGATTTGTTAGAGAAAGGGTATATTAGACCAAGCATTTCACCTTGGGGTGCTCCGGTATTGTTTGTAAGGAAGAAAGATGGGTCCCTCTGGATGTGTATTGATTATATGAAATTGAACAAGGTGACCATTAAAAATAGGTACCCATTGCCTAGAATTGATGATTTGTTTGAACAACTTCAAAGAGCTACTCACTTCTCCAAGATAGATCTTCGTTCGGGTTATCACCAATTAAAGGCGAGGGAGTGTGATATTCCAAAAATGGCTTTCCAGACTCGTTATGGTCATTTTGAATTTGTGATGATGTCATTTGGGTTGACAAATGATCTGGCGGTATTTATGGATCTTATGAATCAGGTGTTCAAGCCGTTCCTTGACAATTTTGTGGTGATCTTTATTGAAGATATTTTGATCTACTCCCATAGTGAACAAGAGCATGTGGGTCATTTGAGGTTGTTTCTCTAAACTTTGAGGGAAAAACAATTTTATGCCAAATTTAGCAAGTGCGAGTTTTGATTGGGAGAAGTTGCCTTCCTTGGTCATGTGGTGTCCGGTGATGGCATCAAGGTTGATCCTAAGAAAACCAAAGTGGTGAGGGATTGGCCTAGACCATTAACTCCTTCAGATATTAGAAGTTTCCTTGGTTTGGCAGGTTATTATAGAAGGTTTGTTGAAGGGTTTTCCTCTATAGCGTCTCCATTGACCAAATTGACTCAAAAGAAGACCAAGTTTGTGTGGACCAATGAATATGAGAAGAGCTTCCAAACTTTGAAGGATCGACTTACATCGGCTCCGATTTTGACTTTGCCAAATGGGTTGGATGGGTTTGTGGTTTATTGTGATGCATCATGTATTGGTTTGGGTTGTGTGCTTATGCAACATGGCAAGGTGATAGCTTATGCTTCCCGACAATTGAAGGTGGATGAACAAAATTATCTGACTCATGATCTTGAATTGGCGGTGGTAGTTTTTGCTTTGAAACTTTGACGACATTATTTGTATGGGGTGCATGTAGATGTCTTCACCGATCACAAGAGCTTACAATATGTGTTCACCCAAATGGACCTTAATTTGAGGCAAAGTAGATGGTTGGAACTTCTTAAAGATTATGACATGAGTGTCCTTTACCACCCCGGCAAGGCAATGTTGTGGCGGATGCTCTTAGTAGACTCTCCATGGGAAGTGTGAAACATGTGGATGAGGGAAGGAAGGAGATAACAAAGAATGTGCACCATTTGGCTAGGTTTGGTGTGAGGTTGGTCGAATCCAAAAATGGTGGAATCCTTGTGCCAGGTGGATCTGAGTCTTCTTTGGTAGTTGATGTTAAAGCTAAACAAGATCTAGATCCTTCCTTAGTTGAGTTGAAGAGGTTGGTTTCCGATGGTAAGATTAAGGTTTTCTCCCAAGGGGGAGATGGTGTGCTTCGATACCAAGACTGTTTATGTGTTTCGAATATGGATGGCTTGAAGGAAATGGTCATGAAAGAGGCTCACAATTCACAATATTCTATTCATCCGAGATCTACCAAAATGCACTGAGATTTGAAAGAGTTGTATTGGTGGCATGGTATGAAGAAGGACGTGGCTAAGGTCATATCAGAATGTCCTAATTGCCAACAAGTGAAAATGGAACACCAAAGGCCCGGTGGCTTAACACAAGATATTGAGATTCCTACTTGGAAGAGGGAAAATGTGAACATGGACTTTGTGGTTAGGTTACCCCGCACTCGGAGACAATTTGATTCCATATGGTTTGTGGTCGATAGAATGATTACATCGGTTCACTTCTTACCGATCAAGACTACCTATAGTGTCGAGGAGTACGCTAAGGCGTATATCTGAGAATTGGTGAGATTGCATGGTGTGCCAAGGTCTATCATATCGGATTAAGGAACTCAATTTACTTCTCATTTTTTGAAGTCCTTTCAAAAGGGACTTGGTACTAAGGTCAAGTTGAGCACCGCATTCCATCCTCAAACTGATGGGCAAGCCAAAAGGACATTTCAAATCTTGGAGGATATGTTAAGGGCTTGTGTGTTGGAGTTTAAAGGAAATTAGGATGACCATCTACCTCTCATCGAATTTTCCTACAACAATAGCTTCCATGCTAGCATTAGTATGGCTCCTTTTGAGGCCTTGTATGGTAGGAGATGTAGATCTCTGGTTACTTGGTTCGAAATAGGTGAGACGATCTTGCTAGGCCCGGATTTGGTTGTGGGGGCCATAGAGAAGGTGAAGCTAATTAGGGAAAGGTTGAAGACGGCCCAAAGTCACCAAAAGTCTTATTCGGATGTTAGGAAGAGGGACCTTGAATTTCATGTTGATGATTAAGTGTATGTGAAGGTGTCCCCTATGAAGGGCATAATGCATTTTGGCAAAAAGGGCAAGTTGAGTCCAAGGTACGTCGGACCTTATGAGGTGGTGGAATGGGTTGGCAATGTAGCATATAGGTTGGATTTGCCTTTGGACATGAGCTCCATTCATCCGATTTTTCATGTATCTATGTCGAGGAAGTTGGTTGGTGACCCTAAGCCAACTGCACCTTTGGAGGGTGTGACGATTGAAGAGAACTTGACCTATGAAGATGTGTTGGTAGAGATTTTGGATAGACAAGTGAAGCGGCTTTGCGATAAGGAGGTAGCTTCGGTCAAGGTACTTTAAAGAAATCAAGATGTGGAGAGTACAACGTGGGAAGTGGAATTGGATATGATGGAGCGATACCCCTATCTCTTCCAATCTACTCAAGTTTAGGGTACTAGGTTCTATCTTTTTATTGTCCTAATTCTTTGTTTCTTAAGTTTCATGACAATGCATGCATTCATGAACACGAAAATGATTTAAATGATGTTTTGACATGAGTTTTGAAAGACTTTTGATATGACGCATGATCTCTTAAGTTATGGTTAGAATGTCTCTTGTTTTGATTGATGTCCTCAAGCCGTAGTCTTAGCTCATTCGAGGACGAATGTTCCCAAGGGGGAGATGATGTAACAACCCAAAAATTTTTGAACTTCTTAATGGTAGATATTGGATAGTGCTGAACTGGTCATGGTTGAATTTTGGTGGCCATGGGTTGATTTTAAGTGGCCGGATTCAAAACGGACCTTTTGGCGTCATAGAGAGGCCTTTTAGGTAGTATACTTTGAGAAATCATTACTTCTTGTACGGGACGAACTTTGTCGGCTACTATATATGTAATTGAAGCTCTTTGAATTATATTCACAATGCAACTGATTTCACTCAATTCGGAGTTTGTATGAGAAAGTTATAGCCAAAACAGTGAGATTGTACGTAATTGGAAGGACGCTGGAACTGAGGTTCTAGAAATGGGCTAACGACCGGACCACGGAACGTTTGGTGGTCCACGATCCATGTGGGTGTCCGTGGAGGGCTGCAGTGAGCTCCCAGATGTTGGGGGCCAAGTATTGGACCGAGGTAAGTCTCACGGACCACCCCACGGTCCGTGAGCCACTTCACGGCCCGTGAGGGGTCCCGTGAAGTGGGGAAGAAGCTTGGAAATCTTGTGGGGCTGGACTCCAGGCCAAGTGGGGCTCCACGGACTAGTACACGGTCCGTGTGAAGCCACATGATCCGTGAGTCCCTCCGTGAAGTGTTCCAGAAAGTCCCCCTAGAGTTTAAGTCAAAGACGAAGTCAAGTATGGTCACACGGTCAGGTACACGGACCGTGTGCCATTGTACGGGCATTGTAGCCCTTCTATGTGGCACTGTATTTCAGGGGTTAGTCCATTTCATTAATGGTTAATTCGTAATTTCATTAGATCCCATGCCCCTTTTTGGCTTTCTAAGAACCCCTAAACCCCCTGAACCTAACCCTAAACCCTTTTCATCCATTCTAACACCCATGAATATATTTTGAAAATCTCTTAATCCTCTTGACCTCTATTGTTGAAAACTTGAAGAAACATTTAGGGAGGATCATCTTTATAGTGAGATCCTTCAATTCTCTTAGTCATTTTCAAGGTATGTGGGTTTGATTCATGGATTCCCTTTCATCCATGAAGACCCAAGAACCCTCCTCTTTGAATTTTGATTTTAAGATTTCTTTAAGGTTGGGTTCTTTAAAGTTTAAAGTATTTAATTGATTGGGATTATGTGTTGAATTTCATTAAGGTTCAATGGTTTAATGATGATCAAGCTATGCATATCCCTTGTACTCTTGATTTATGCATGTTTTGTGTTTAAATGATATTTTGAAGGTTGGTTTGACCTGAATTACTCATGAACTACTCTTGAATTGAATTTAAAGTATGAATTCTAGCACCCATGCTATTCTCATTATTCCTCATGGCATTGTATGCATGATCATGAACGTTTTTATGAAGATTTTGATGTGGGCTAAGTTGCAAACATGTTTATGACTATGCTTTTGAACAAGTATGGGTTAAGGCTAAGTTGTGATCACACTAAGTCTATGATATGGCTCTTTGAGCAACATGGGTGCTTGCACCAATATGATATGATATGATATGATATGACAAATATGGAGCTAGTCTTATACATGAAGTTTGACATGAAAGTTTGTTTTAGTTTTTAGCCCATGATGCATGATCATGAAAGATGTTTGACTCATGTTAAGTACGCATAAGAGTATTGAAAGTATGTTTGGCCTCTAAGCCCAAGTATATATGATTTGGTGTTCAAGTGTCAAGTTTCCGTTTTAAAAGCATGTATATGTATAAGTATTCTTGTGGGATGATGACTTAGTACCGAGAAAGATTGGAGTAGTAAGTGGGCTATCCCCAAGGGTACCACTTCTTTCCCGAAACTATGTGCCAACGTAGGTGCCACCAAAATGGGAGACCCGTAAGGTATGCTTTGATATGATATGCTATGTTATGTAAATTCTTTTGAAATGGGTGACTCGTAAGGAAGGTGGCCATCACACCGAAATGGGATGCCCGTAAGGTGTGGTGAGATTACCTTTGGAAAGTAATCTTCTCTGATCCAATGGGAGGTCTTTCATTGGGCATGTTCATGTTGTAGCTCACATGGATTTGGATGTCGGTTATGGCTTCATCCCCTCTATATTAAGCATTACGCCATTTCATGCATCATGACTTTCATGACATATTGATGTATTGTTCTTTCTTATATTCACTTCTAGATATATGTCCCCTTGCCATATAGGTTGTCATAGGTTCATGTTCATGTGCATTTGTATGCCCGCATACTTAGAGCTTTATTGTGCTAACCCATACTCTTGTCTACATGTTATAACCATGTAGGAACCGGAGATGAATTCTATATTCCACCGGACAACGTGTGATCTTCTTGAAGACTATTGCTTGTGGTGAGCCCTTTTGTTCAAGGGCAATAGCCACTTTCTATCTAGCTACTATTGCTTTTACTTCCTTTATTTATGTATTGAGAGTGAGCCTCAAACTATGTCGAGGCCCCGTTTATCTTATGTAGAGGTTTATTGGACAAACTAAACTCTTGTACGTTGGATTGTAATTGTTGAATATTACGACTATTGAAATGTTATGCTTTATGAGTCTTGATTATGGAAATGATATTGATTATGCTTATGACTTGATATTGGGTTTGTGTGTTGATTATGTGCTTATGTGGAAAGTCCCATAACCCCAGTGTGCCCCCATAGCTTGAGTCCTACTTACCCGTCCCTTAGAGATAACTGTTATGTGCTATGTGATTCATGTTCATCCCATTCCCGACAACATTCCCATAGCTTGAGTCCAAAGCCCTGTTTCCCTTAGAGCCTATGTGTTATATGTTTACTTCTGCGCTTCAAAACCGATGATGTGTGTATTGATGTTATGATGTCTTGATCGAGGACTTTCGGGTTCTCTTTCACCATGTCACATCTAGGCCCCTATCCGGGTCATGACACTTACCCCGATAATAGCAAGAACTTAGTATACTACATCAATAAATTCTTGGATATCTTTCGCCACTTTAGAGCCATGAAACTCTGGAGGGTTTATGCTAGTGAAAGTCCTCACCGTTGATGCCAAAGTAGGGGCATGAGGACCTTGGGCCCCTTGGTTGGTTTGGTTGGTTTGGTTGGTTACGGCTTATTCCAACAAGGTAACAATATTTTGATATTCGGCATGATAGACCCCTACTTGTAACACCCCTCATGTTTATAGGCTTAGAAAATTAAAAAGTAAGAATTTTGGTGTTGATTTGATCCTACGAGCCAGTCTATGGCTCATGGAAGGATCCATAGGTCATAGATAGGCTTTGTGGATTGGGTCTAGTGAAAAAGGAAAATTGAAAAAATTTATGAAAGTTGATATATGAAAAACAGGACAGACCGTATATGGAACCACGACCCATCAAATGTATCATAGAAAAGAGTCCTAAAGGGCCTAAATTTTTCTAAGTTCGGAGCCATTCTACGAGGGGACTTACGGCCCGTGGATGGAGTTACGAGTCATCATACTTGTTCGTGGTTCAAAATATGTAAATTCTAGTAGCTCAATATTTGTGACATGGAATTTTATGAGCCAAGGCACGAGTCGTAGGCTAAACCACGACCCGTGGATGGGGTCTCGTGGTTGGCTCTGACAGTTTTTAATAAAGGGTATTTTTGATATTTCTAATTCATTTGAGTCCTAAACTATGTCATTTTTATATCTTTAACTACCTTAACCGACCTAACCTCTCTAAGCCTTATTCCTAATTTATCCAAAGTCATTCATCCTCAAATTTCTCTTAAGAGTCTCAAATATTTCTCTCTCTAAGTCAAGGATACCAATGAATCTAGGGCTTGAAGGCTTTACAAAGGCTTTTCCAGATTGTCTCTTCAATTCTAAGGGTTCTCACTTGAGGTATGTAGGACTTCTTTCATGGATTAGTTTCATCCATGAAGCCTCATCTAAAACTCCTTTTTTTACATAGTTTCATTATGACTTTTCCTACGTGTTTTTATGTTATGATTCTAAATACATGGATTATGATTTCTACATGATGATTATATCTAATTATGCATAACTTATGATGAATTACATGACGTATATGATTTTCAAACAAAAGTATATATTTTCAATGTAAGCATGAATAGGGCTTAATGGTTTGATGTGGGTTCCTTCGCTAATGATCCAAATTAGTTTTTAATTGCATATTCTCTACGAATCTCACCCAATTAAATGATTTTGACTCAATTGCTCATGGACCCATACTTAGACCTAGTATTTTATGATAAAGCTATGGATTTTCATGATTTAGATTTCAAGTATGTAAAAGCATATTTTAAGGCAATGATGATAATAATGCTATGATAAAGAGAGTGATTAATACCCCTATGCTTATGATAATGATATTAAAGTAGGAATGTCTACCCACACTATATGAAAGGTCAAGTAGATGGACTTTTTCCATATTATGAGATATTTTCATGAGAGATTATGATGACTATTTTACAAGCTACGAAAGCATGATTCTAATGAAGTATGAATTATGTTGAAAAGTATGTATTTGCATGATTTATGTATTCCGGTGTATATGACTTAGCACCGAGAGGGCTTAGATAGATTCCACAGTCCCATAACTATGTGTCACCATAGGAATGATCTTAACGTTTTATGACTTAAAGGTGTGCTAATGGATCCATATAGCTTTTAATGGACACTCACTGTGCTAGGATAGAGCCTAAAGGGTGGGGTCAAATGATGGGTTCTCACGGCGCTAGGATAAAGTCTTTAGGTAAGGATTGAGTCTACCTTGGCAAAGTAGACTCCTCTTTTCTTGGTGTATAGGGAGCACCAAGATTCTAAGTAATAGTCCACATGATCTTATACGTTGGTTATGATCTTATTCCAACATATATTTGTTAAGATGATAAAAGGTTTGATGATGTTTTCCCTCATGAGTTTTAAACTTTCATTGCTCATGCATATTATATCCTTATCCTATTGATTATGATTATACATATTGATATTAATGTGATATCCTTTGATTCATGGAATACCTACATACTTAGTATATTCCACTTACTAAAGAAAACTTCTTTTCCTACATAATCTAACAATGTAGGGACAGACGGCGAGATGACTATTCTATTCCGTGGCTAGCTTAGAGTCAAGTTTGAAGATGTATTAGTGAGTTCCTATACTTCAAGAACAAGCCCCTTTATGATACTTTTCATTTAGACTTTATTACTTTCTTTGATGTATATCTTGAGAGTGAGCTTGTATGATATGTTCTAGACCCTACCAAGATCTTATGATGTAGAGGAATGTTTTTGGACACTATGGATTTATGTAATTCCCTAGGGGAATTATGATATTTCTACTTTCATGTGTTCTACTTTCTTATTCACTTGTGTATGCTTATTTTACCTTATGATATGAATACAAGACTTAGATGGGATGTCCTCAAGTATCTCATTTTTCGTGTCATGGATAGGCCCTAGGTTCGGGTTATGACAAAAGTGGTATCAAATCATAAGGTTTGAAAGTATCCTAGGGAGTCCAACATGCCACGTCTAGTAGGGTCTTGTTATTGGTTTGAAGCACGCAACATCCATGAATAGGAGAATATGAGACATTTAGGAAAATATCACTTTTTTGTGTTCTATGTCATGTCATTCCAAATCTCGTATCCTAACACTTGTCTATTTGGTGTTTTCAGAAATAGCTCTACGATGTGCTTCTTTGCCTAGAGGAGGCAATGCTAACGAATACCAAGTTCCTTTGGATCCTCAAGCTCCTCAAGTCCCTCAAGCAGACCATGTTTCCAATGATGAGTTTAGAGTCACTATCACGATGTTGGCTCAAGTTGTTTCTTCTCCAAAGACTTCAACCCTAGCTTCGAGGATAAGAGATTTTTCTAGAATGAATTCCCTAATATTTCATGGTTATAAGGTGGATGAGGATCCATAAGAGTTAATTGATGAGGTGTATAAGATGGTGGAGATTATGGGGGTGTCTTTCGAGGAAAAGGCCAAATTTGCAGCTTATCAACTTAAGGGAGTTGCTCAAGTTTGGTTCACTCAATGAAAATCCGAAATAGTTGAAGCAGGGCCTATTGGTTGGGATATGTTTAAGGTCGCCTTCCTTGGTTATTTCTTCCCATTTGAGCTAAGGAAAGCTAAGGTGATGGAGTTCATGAAGTTGAAGTAAGGAGATAAAAGTGTGAGGTAGTATGCCCTTAAGTTTATGAAGTTGTCCAAATTTAGTTCTTCCTTGGTGGCTGACTCTAGGGCCTGTATGAACAAATTCACTTTAGGTATGTCCGACTTGGTAAAGTTGAGTGCAAGGACACGATGCTCATCAAAGATGATAGATATCTCTAGACTCATGAAATATGTCAAATAAGTGGAGAGTGAGAAACTTCAAAAGATGAGGATGAGGGAGTCAAAGAGGGCTTGATGGTGCATTTTATTATGGTAAGTTCGGTGGTGGCAGTTTTTAACAAGGTGAAGTGTTTTTTAAAGGTGCTTCTCAAAGGTTTGACAAAGAGAAAGGATCAAATCCCAAGGCTCAAGGTGATGTCGTGAAAGGTGGTTCTACTCCTCTTAGGAGTTCTAAGTGTGGGAGGAACCATGTTAGTGAGTTCTTGAGAAGCACAAATGGTTGCTTTGGTTGTGGAAAAATGGGGCACAAGATTACCAAATGTCCTAATATTTCCAATAATGGTAAAGAACGACGGCCACAAGGTCAAGTAGCTCAAGGAGGGCAAGTGCAAAAGGTGCCCAAGCTCAAGGTGGTGGTCCCCGTGGTAATCGAATCTATGGTTTTCATGCTAGGCAAGAGGTGGATAAGACTCTCTATGTGGTTACTGGTATGTTAAGAGTCTTCGATCATGATGTGTATGCTTTACTTGACCCCAGTGCTAATGTCTTTTGTTATCCTTACCTTGCCATAAAAGTTTAATGTGTCTCCAAAAGTCTTGGTAAAGCCTTATTCACTCTATACTCTAATTGGTGAATCAATCCTAGCCAAGAAAGTTTATAGAAATTGTCCTGTGTCGTTCTTACATAAATTCTTCCCATGTGATCTAGTTGAGCTTGATATGACTAATTTTGATGTTATTCTTGATATGGATTGATTGAATGCATTCTATGCTTCCATTGATTGTAGAACCCATAAGGTCACATTCCAAGTTCAAAATAAGCCTATCCTTGAGTGGAAGGGAACCAATTTGGTGTTCAAAGGAAAGTTTGTTTCATACGTAAAAGCTATGAAAATAATTTCCAAGGGTTGTCTATATCATGTTGTTCGAGTCATGGATGTTTAGTCTCATGTTCCTACTCTTGATTCGATTCTTATTGTTAATGAGTTTCTCGATATCTTCCCTAAAAATTTGCCCGGTATTCCTTCTGTAAGGAAAATTGATTTCGGTATTGATCTCTTACTCGACGCCCAACATATTTCTATACCTCCACATCAAATGGCCCCCAGCAGAGTTGAAAGAATTGAAGGAACAATTAATGGACTTTCTTGATAAAGGGTTCATAAGGCCTAGTATATCACTATGAGGTGTGCCTGTGTTATTTGTAAGAAAGAAGGATGGTTCACTTTGGATGTGTGTGGATTATAGGAAATTGAATAAAGTGACGATAAAAAATAAGTATCCACTTCCAAGGATCGATGACCTATTTGATCAACTACAAGGTGTAAGTTACTTTTCTAAGATTGATCTCCGATCTAGATATCACCAATTTAGGATGAAGGAAGTTGACATTCCAAAGATGGCATTTAGAACTCGGTATGGTCATTTTAAATTCTTGGTTATGTTATTTGGACTAACATATGCTCCCACTGCTTTTATGGATTTGATAAACAAGGTCTTTAAACCGTACTTGGATATGTTTGTAGTGGTTTGCATAGATGGCATACTAGTTTAGTCATGGGATGTAAAGGATCATGAAAGTCATATGAGAATTGTGTTGCAAACGTTGAGAGATACATAAGTCTTTGCCAAGTTTAGCAAGTGTGAATTTTGGTTAAGATAGGTGGCTTTTCTTGGTCATATTATTTCTGGTGATGGTATTAGAGTTGATCCAAAGAAGACAGAGGCGGTGAAGAATTGGCCTAGATCATTGTCTCCATCTAATATTAGGAGCTTTTTGGGTTTGGCCGGATATCATAGAAGATTTTTTGAAGGATTCTCCTCCATTGCTAATCCTTTGATGAAGTTGACAAAAAAGAAGGTGAAATTTCAATGGTCCGATAACTATGAAAGGAGTTTCTAGTTATTGAAGGATTGCCTCACTTTGGCTCCTGTTTTGACATTGCCCGAATGTCCGGATGGTTTTGTTGTGTATTGTGATGCCTCACATATAGGCTTGGGTTTTATTTTGATGCAACATGGAAAGGTCATTGCCTATGCTTCAAGGTGATTGAAAGTGCATGAAAAGAACTATTTGATACCTGATCATGAGTTATTGGCCGTTATGTTTGCTTTAAAGATTTGGTGACATTATCTTTATAGGGTGTATGTTGATGTATTCACTTACCATAAGATATTTTAATATGTGTTTAGCCAAAGGAATTTAAACCTAAGGCGAAGTAGGTGGTTGCAACTTTTGAAGGATTATGACATGAGCGTGATGTATCACCCTGGTAAGGCTAATATTGTGGTTGATACTTTGAGTAGAGTGTCTATGGGCAGCATTACACATGTTCAGAATGGAAAGAAGGAGTTGGTCAAAGACTTACATTCGTTTGGCTCATTTGGGTTTAAGGTTGAATAGCTTGAAAAATAGTGGTGTGTTGGTGCCAAATGGGGAAAAATCATCCTTAATAGAGGAAGTTAAAGCAAAACAAGATATGGATCCTACTTTGATTGAATTGAAGAAGTTGGTGGATGATAAGAAGATAGAGGTCTTATCACAAGCGGGAGATGGAGTGTTTTGTTATCAAGGGTAGTTGTGTGCGCCTAATGTGTATGGTTTAAGGGAGAAGATACTTGATGAAGGTCATAATTCTATGTATTCTATTCATCCAGGATATACCAAAATGTATAGAGATTTGAGAGAAGTGTATTGGTGAAATGGCATGAAGAAAAACATAGCAAAGTGTATAATGGGGTGTATAAATTGTCAACCAGTGAAATTAGAATACCAAAGACACGATGGATTGACAAAAGAAATTGAGATACCGACTTGAAAATGGGAGGAAATAAATATGGATTTTATCATGGGTTTACCAAAGATGAGAAAGTTATTTGACTCAATATGGGTGGTTGTGAATAGAATGACAAAAACAACCCATATTTATCCTATAAAGACTTCTTATAGTGCCAAAGCTAATGCTAAGGTTTACATCCAAGAGTTAGTAAGGTTGCATGGGGTACCGTTTTCCATCATATTGGATATAGGTACTCAATTTACTTCTCACTTTTGGAAGTCATTCTAAAACGGTCTTGGTACAAAGGTGAAGCAAGCACTGCATTTCATCCTCAAATAAATGGACAAGCCAAAAAGACAATACAAATGTTGGAAGATATGTTGAGGGTTGTGTTCTTGATTTCAAAGGAAGTTGGGATGATCACATACCTATTATCGAATTTTCTTATAACAATAATTTCCATTCAAGTATTGGTATGACTCCATTTGAAGCTTTGTATGGTAGACGGTGTAGGTCACAGTTGGGATGGCTTGAAAGTTAGAGAAATGTCCTTGGTTGGACCGCATTTGTTCTTGATCCTATGGAGAAAGTGAAGGTCATAAGAGAAAGGTTGAAGGCTGCCCAAAGTCATCAAAAGTCATATGACAATGTTAAAAAAAGAGAACTAGAGTTTGATAAAGGTTATTGAGTGTATCTAAAGGTTTTATCAATGAAGGGAGTGGTGCATTTTGGCAAGAAAAGCAGATTGAGTCAAAGATATGTGGGACCTTATGAGATAGTGAAAAGAGTTGGAAAAGTAGCTTATAAACTAGATTTGCCTACGAAATTAGCTATGGTTCATCCGGTGTTTCATGTATTGATGTCAAGGAAATGCATGGGTGATCCTAATTCTATTGTTCCATTGGAGGATGTGCCCATTGAGGAGTATTTGACTTATGAGGAAGTACCGATTGAAATTTTAGACCAGTAATTAAAGAGGTTAAGAAATAAAAAGGTTGAATCTATCAAAGTATTATGGAGAAACCAATGAATTTAAAGTGCTACTTGGAAGGCTGAGGTGGACATTATGAAATGATACCCTTATCTCTTTTCTTTCTATTCAAGCCTAAGGTACTTAATACGATCTATTCTCTCAAAATTCTCATGAATACGTGTCTTTTGATAAGTTGCATGCATGCATGATCATAAAGTCATTTTTGAATGATGTTTGATGCATAAGTTTGATGATTTTATGAAAATGATGATTAAGTTGCATTTTGGCATATATGTTATGGTGATAACTATGTTCCTACTCTATTCAAGTGTATTTCTGTCTCATTCAAGGATGAAAGATTCCAAGGGATAGATATTGTAATACCCTTTATATTTATGGGCTTAGAAAATTGAAAGTTGAGAATTTTGGTGTTGGTTTGATCCTATGATTCAATTTACAACTCATAGAAGGATCCATGGTCGTAGGTAGGCTTCATGAATTAGTTAAAATAAAAATGAAATATTAAAGAATTTGTGAAAGTTCATATATGATTAACTAGATAGACCGTATATGGAACCACGACCCATCAAAGGTGTCGTAGAAAAAGTCCTGAAGGGCCTAAATTTTTCTAAGTTTGGAGCCACTCTACGAGAGGACTTATAGTCCATGGATGGAATTACAGGTCGTCCTACTTGTTCATGGTTCAAAAAATGCAAATTTCGTAAGCTCAACTTTTGTGACAAGGAATTCTACGAGTCGTAGGCCGAACCACGGCCCGTGGATAGGGTCTCATGGTTGACTTCGATAAATTTTTAATGAAGGGTGTTTTTGACATTTTCAATTTATTTGAATCCTAAACTACATTATTTTCTACTCTTTAACTACTTTAACCGACCTAACCCCTATAAGCCTTATTCCTAATTCATTCAAAGTCATTCATCCTCAAAATTTCTCTCAAGGGTCTCAAATATTTCTCTCTCTAAGTCAAGAATTCCATTGAAGCTAGGGTTTGAAAGTTTGACCAAGGTTTTACAGATTGTCTCTTCAATTCCAAGGGTTCTCACTTTAGGTATGTAGGACTTCATTCATGGATTAGTTTCATCTATGAAGCCCCATCCAAAACTCCTTTTTGTTACAAAGTTTCATGATGACTTTTTCTATGGGCTTTTATGCTATGATTCCAAATACATGGATTATGATTTCTACATGATGATTATATCTGATTATTCATAAATTATGATGAATTACATGGTGTATATGATTTTCAAGCAAAAGTATATGTTTTCAATGTAAGCATGATTAGGGCTTAATGATTTTGATGTGGGTTCCTTCGCTAATGATCCAAATTGGTTTTTAATTGTATGTTTTCTCTATGAATCTCACCCAACTGGAGGATTTTGACTCAATTGCTCATGGACCCATACTTAGCCCTAGTATTTTATGATAAAACAATAACTTTTAATGATTTGATTTTAAGTATGTAAAAGCATGATTTAAGTCAATGATGATAATGATGCTATGATAAAGAGGGTGATTAAGACCCCTATGCTTATGATAAAGATGTTAAAGTTGGAATGTCTACCCATGTTATATGGAAGGTCAAGTATATGGACTATTCACATATTATGAGATGTTTTCATGAGGGATTACAATGACTATTTTACAAGATATGCAAGAATAATTTTAATGAAGTATGAATTATATTGAAAATTATGTATGTGCATGATTTATGTATTCCATGAGATATGACTTCGAACTGAGAGGGCTTTGATAGATTCCATAGTCCTATAATTATGTGTAACCATAGGAATAATCTTCATGTTTGATGCCTTAAACGTGTGCTAATGGATCCATATAGCTTTTAATGAACACTCACTATGCTAGGATAGAGCCTAAAGGGTGGGGTCAAATGATGGGTTCTTACCATGCTAGGATAGAGCCTATAAGGTGATGATCGAGTCTAGCTTGGCAAAGTAGAATCCTCTTTGCTTGGTGTATTGGAAGCATCAAGATTCTATGTAATAGTTTGCATGGTCTTATACATCGGTTATAGGCTTATTCTCACATATGTATGTTAAGATGATGAAAGGTTAGATGATACTTCCCTTATGATTTTTAAACTTTCATTGCTCATGCATATTATATCCTTATCCTTTTGATTGTGATTATACATATTGATATTAATGTGATATCCTTTGATTCATGGCATACCTACATACTTAATACATTCTATATACTAACGCATACTTCTTTGCCTACATGATCTAACCATGTAAGGACGGACGACAAGGTGACTATTCCATTCTGTGGCTAGCATGGAGTCAAGTTTGAAGACTTATTGGTGAGGTCCCATCCTTCAGGAACAAGCCGTTTTATGATGCTTTTTCATTTAGATTTAATTACTTTCTTTGATGCATATCTTTAGGGTGAGCTAGTATGCTATGTTCTATACCCCGTCAAGATCTTATGATATAGAGGCGTATTTTTGGACACTATGGATTGATGTAATTCCCCTAAGGGAATTATGATATTTCTACTTTCATGTCTTTCGATTTCTTTTTCTCTTGTGTATGCTTATTTTACCTTATGAATGTTTATGATATGAATACAAGGCTTGAATGGGATGCCCAAGGGTGTCTCAGTCATTGTGTCATGGCTAGGCCTTAGGTCTAGGCCGTGACACTACTTTTTCTTGAAGAGCTTATGGGGTTGGATCCCCCTCAGGAGTGGGAGCTCTTTGTGACATCCTTCTTGGAGACATAATCTAGAAGCGCAAAAGACCAACCATTATAAATAGGAAGTCGTAAGTCAAGTTCTAAAGCACGACATAGACCATGAAAAAGTGAATCATTTCCTAAACGCCTCATATCCTCATATTCATAGTTATGGCACACTTCACAACCATGAAGAAGACTCTACTTGACACAGTGTGTTGAATTTCCAGGATATTTACAAACCTAGTGCTCTGATACCAAGTTTGTCACGATCCAAGCCTAGGTCCTAAGTGCAACACGACAAATAGAATACTCGAAGGCACCCCAAATAAGCTTCATAGCATACATAAGCACATACATATTTGTGGAACATAATTCAAGCATCACACAAATCAAAACTAAGGGAAATGTGGGCTTTGAACTCAAGCTATGGGGATAGAAAGGGAATAGGAATTTCTATATCCAATCACAAACAAGGGACTAAGAGGAGGGTTAATAGGACTTAAGCTATAGGGAAGTAGGGACTTAGGAAGATCGTCACAAGCCATCAACATCCAATAAATACATACAAGGGATAGGTACTAAAGAAAATCTCTATAAATACATAATTATCATAAGAGTCAAACACTTCACATTATCCAACAACACCTCTAAACATGAGTGAAACGAGGACAAGACATCTCCTGAGGTCACCCTAAAATGTAGATAACAAAAGTAAATAAATCTTAACATAAGCATGATATAAATTAGTTCTTGTCCCCATAATGGAGGACTCACCACAAGCAAGCCTTCAAGCAAACCAACTAGTCACATGAAGGAGGATGAATAAGAGCTTCGGTCCCTGCATGGTTAGATCATATAGACAAAAAGTATGTGTTAGTACTTGGAATGTACTAAGTATGAGGAATGAAATGAAAAAAGGGAACATAAGTCATAAATAAATAAGATGCATAATCATGTACAATGGATATAAGCTCCATATGACATGAATGATCAATGCCTTAGTCAAAACATGCAAGAAAGGTAAGTAAAATTTGTATCATAACATATATATGTGGGAGAAGACATTAACCAACATATAAGACCATGAAATCTACTAGATGGAATTCCGATGTTACATCCACACCAGAAAAAGAGAGATCTACTAGCCAAGATAACCAACCCCACATTGGTGGGTAGCTTGACCTAGTTGGATCCATAGTACGAGCCCACTTAGGGAAATAACACAAACCTATGGTGGTATATAGTTATAAGACTAAGACTTTATATACGGACCCCTTGGATCGAACCCCCACCTTAAGCCTCATTTGATTCTAAGTCTATTCCCACGAAATATATAACATAAGCATAAGTACAATCGTAACATGAATAACTTGTAAAAATATATAAATATAATAAGAGTAGCTCATTCATATACTGTAACAACCCAAATAATTTTAACCTCGTGAAGTTGATTAAGATCTGATTTGAACCTACCATGGTTGGTTAATGATACTCATGAGTCTCTCTTCAATGGTCAAAATCAAAGAAATTGCATTGGTTAAGTTTTACATGATGTCTTGCGAAAGTACTGACTTTAACTAGTCATAACTCCTAAAACAAGTAGAACTAGGAGGCCCATTACCTATATAATTGAAGCTCTTTGAATTATATTTCCAACACACTTAGTTTCACTTGATTCGAGTTCGAATGAAGAAGTTATGGCCTTTTAGTGGGACTGTCTGCACAGAGATATTTTCTGGAAATTGGCGAAGGCACACCCATGGTAACCTTCACAAACCGTGTTCCACTTCATGGTCCGTGAAGAGGTCCATGTGACCTCTCACGAGGTATGGTAAGATATTTTGAGATGGCCTCAACTTAAGGATTGGTTCTACGTATAAGGTTAGTGTTCCGAAAATCACGTTAACGAGAAAGTAGGGTTCACAGACCATATGAGGCCTTATGGCCCGAGAACCTGTCCATGTGAGGGTGCCAACCAAGGCTCTTGTACAAGTAAAGCTCCATGGATTAGTTCATGGTCTGTGTGAAGCTTCACGGACCATGAGACCCTCTGTGTGGTTGCGGGAGAAAAAATATTTTTAAGTATAGGATTACCGTCTCAGACTTTTGTCGACAAAATATTTTCTAAGTGACGCTTCAAGGTGTGGTTCATGGTCTATGAGACCACTGCACGGTCCGTGTAGTGGACCATGAAGGTGACGTTGGCAAATTTTCTTACCATTTCATTAATGGTTTAATTATAATTTTCGTGATTCCTAAGAACGTTTTAGTCTTCCTAAGCCCTCCTAAATCCTTGAATTAGACTATACACCTTCATTCAATTCAAATTTTTCTAACACTTAGAATTATATTCAAATTCGCTCTTCTAAAGGCTCTCTTCCAAGTGTGGGTTGAAGGTTGGAATTGGAATTCAAGGAAGTCTTCTTCTTAGAATTATATTCAAATTCACTCTTCTAAAGGCTCTCTTCCAAGTGTGGGTTGAAGGTTGGAATTGGAATTCAAGGAAGTCTTCTTCTTCAATCTCTCTTCTCTCTAAAGTTTCTAGTTAATCAAGATATGTGGAAATTTATTCATGGCTCCTTTCAACCATGAAGTCCCAAATGAATTTCTTAAATTGATTTTATGAAATTATGTTTACTTTAATACGAGTCTTTAAATCTATTGTTGATTTGATTAAATTGAAGTATGAGTTATATTTAATTATTAATTTTAAAGTGAATTAAGCCTTAATTTGTTGAATTTCATTTGTTTTATGAAAGTTCAATTATGCATGTGCCCTTACTCTTTAAATCTATGCATGGGTAATGTTAATTGAGTATTAATTGTTGATTTAACTTTGAATTTCATATGGATTCTTCTTATTATGAGTTTAAGTTATGAATTATAATTGTCCATGCTACTCTCATCATCATTCATGGAACTTGCATTCATAAGCATGGATTTTATGAAACTTTTGATGTGGGTTAAGTTTCAAATATGTTTATGACTATGATTTTGAACAAGTATGGGTTATGAAAAGAATGTGATCACATAATGTCTATGTTTTGTCTCTTTGAGCAAATATGGGTGTTTACACCAATATGATTGATTTTTATGGAGCTACTCCTATGCATGAAGTATGACATGAAAATGTATTTGGCTTTTTAGCCCAATGAAGTATGATTATGAAATATGTTTGACTTTTTAGTCACGTATGCATGAATGTAAAACAAGTGATTTGGCCTTTAACCCCAAATATGCATAGTTTGATTTCAAAGTACTTATACTTCATTTGAAAGCATGTTTATATATATGTATTCTTATGGGATGACGACTTAGCATCGAATGGGATTGGAGTAGTAAGTGGGCTATCCCCAAGGGTCTCACTCCTTTCTCTTGAATCATGTGCCAGCATAGGATATGGTGACCCTTACCGAAATGACCGGATCGTAAGGTGCGATTACAATATGATATATTATGATATGAAAATCCTTCTAAAATGATTGGGTCGTAAGGAAGGTGGCCATCATACCGAAATGACCAGGTCATAAGGTGTGGTGTAGATTACCTTTGGAAAGTGGTCTACTCTCATCCGATGGGAAGCCTCATCAGGCAGATTCTTGTTGTAGCTCACATGGGTTTGAGATGTCGATTATGGTCACATCCCCTCTATATATGTAAGTATTTTGGCATTGCATGCATCATGGATTTTATGGCATATCAATATACTATTCTTTCCTATATTATCTTCCTATATATGTGCCCTTGTCATCTAACATTGGTTTATAAGTTAGTCATGTTCATATGTATTGCATGCCGGCATACTTAGTGCATTCTATGTACTAACCCATATTCTTCATCTACATGATCTAACCATGTAGGGGCTGGAGTTGATATTTATCCACCTTTGAATGGTTAGCTTGGTGATCTCGAATTATTGCTAGTGGTGAGCTCTTTATTTCAAGGGCAAGACCCACCTTCCTCTATTTTATGTTTTGTTATGTATTTTCTATTTTATGACTTGAGGGTGAGCCCGGGACATGTCGTGGCCCCCGTTTTATCCTATATAGAGGCATTATTGGACATATTGGATTCTATTATACGCCCGTATTATATGCTTGATTAAGATGTTATGACTGTATCATACTTTGACTATGACTATGCTTATGTTATTATGATATGTTTTAATGGGAATATGCTTATGTGGAAAGTCCCAAGTCCCTTCTTGCCCCCATAGCTTGAGTCATACTTACCTGCTCCTTAGAACGTAGTTGTTATGTGTTATGTGATTCATGTAAATTCCCTTCCCGATGACATCCTCATAGCTTGAGTTCAAAGTCCCGTAATCTCTTAGAATTATGTGTTTTTTTATTAAATTACACGCTTTCGAACAATGATGTGTAAGTTGATGCTAAGATGGCTTGATTGAGGACTCTCGAGTTCTCATTTTCCATGTCATATCTAAGCCCTACTCCCGGGTCGTGACACATACCTAACCCATTCAAGTGAGTATTTGCCTTGCACATGAGGGTAAAACGCAGCATAATAGGGCTCATAATCTTTCTTATCAATCATAGAACTTTTCATGAGTTCAACACATACTTAGAAGCCCATAAATTATCACAACATACTTGCCTTGCATAACTTGTCATAAAATATTTCATCAACATATGAGACTTTATCATGTAAATTTAGTCAAACACGGTGGGTGTATTCAATTGGACTTAAAATCATGAAATTCAAGAGTATAGGACATGAATAGAGTAAAATATGATCATCTAGAAACCATTCAAATCAACCAACCATCATCATAGTAAAACCCCTACTTTGGGTATCATGAAATTCATCTTAAAATCCATAGTTTTCATAGTACCATAGCATGCATAGCTTTAATAATCAAAATCAACCCTTAGAGTAAACCCTTGATAGGTTTCCATATGTAATCAACCCAACAATTTACAAATCTCAACGTAAATCATGCTTATAATGAATAATAACGAATACCCAAGATGTAATAAGTCTTGAAATCAAGAAATTTTATTAAAAGAGAGTTTTGGGCTTCATGGGTGGAAGAACCCATGAATAAAAGACTCACATACCTTGAAGCCTTAAAGTTGATGATGAAGAATTGAAGCGACTTGGGGGAATCACCTTGAGAGTGTAGGAACTTGAAATCCTTATAACTTGAATGCCTTTGATTGAGAATTTTTTGGAAGGATTTGGGAGGATTTTGAGAGAGTTTAAGATTGATTTAGGGCTAAAATGATTGAAATTTTCGATGATTGTCATCTGTAAAGGTGTTAGGATATGTCCCAATTGCCCTCACTCAAATTAGAAAAAGTTTTACAAAAATTTACCTGTGGAGGAACAGAGGCACATCGCGCTCTGGGTCCTGCACTGTTCATTTTCGTGCGAAGTTTAATTTTTTTATGTTTTGGCCTAGAAATTAGTTTAGGCCACTTTTATACTAACTAGAACCCAATCCGCGACACGGATTTGTCGCCTACTTTTCTGGTTAAGGAAAAATCAATTAAAAAAAATAAATTCAACATGATTGATCTAAATATCAAAAGAGATATTTTTCATACACAATTTTGCCTCCTAAAAATGAATATGAAGTCGAATTTATCGAAAAATATAAAAAAATTTTGATATTCAAGAAATACATCATGAGGACATTCTGAGTCGCCTGGGAGGTGTTACACTTATCAACTCTTGAATGTAGACCTTGGCATAATCTTTGGCACTATAAGAAGTCTTTACTGGCAAAAAGTGAGTTGATTTCGTCATTCTATCCACAATCACCAATATTAAGTCATATTATTTTTGGGTCCTAGGCAAACTTCTGATGAAGTCCATGTTCACCTCTTTCCACATCCAAGTAGGAATTTAAATATCTTAGGAGAAACCACGTTGTCTTCGGTACTCAACTTTCACTTGTTGGAAATTTGAACATTTTTTCACACACCTTGCTATATATTTCTTTATGTCATTCCACTAATATACCTCTCTCAAATCTCTATATATTTTGGTAGATCCCCGATGGATAGAATACTGAGAGTTATGAGCTTCATCTAGTATCTTCTCCCATAGGCCATCAACATTTAGAATACACAATTGTCCTTGATAATGAAGTACTCCATCTCCCCCTTGTGAGAAGACCTCAATCTTCTTATCAACCACCAACTTTTTCAACTCAACCATTGTAGGATCCATGTCTTACTTTGATTTAACCTCCACTACTAAAGACGATTTTGCCCCATTTTGTACATATATGGCACCATGGTTAGGACCACTTAATCTCACACCGAAATGAGCCAAACTGTGTATTTGTTTTACTAACTCTTTCTTTCCATCCTCAATATGTGCAATGTTGTCCATGGATAATCTACTAAGTGCATCGACCACAACATTTGCCTTCCCAGGAATATATATCACACTCATATCAGTCCTTGAAAAGTTCTAACCACCTTCTCTGCTTTAGGTTCAATTCTGTTTGACTAAATACACATTATCAACATGTACCCCGTGGAGGTAATGACGCCAAATCTTTAATGCAAAAATCACGGCCCCCACCTTAAGTCTCATTTGATGCTAAGTCAAACACCACAGAATACATAAACATACAATATAATAATCAACCTTATAATTCATAAATTATGATAGTCAAAATCATAACTTGTAAAGTAGGTATCATAACCAAGTAAATCAATTCAAATCATAAGAATAACCCATCTACCTAGCTTGCATGAAATATGGGTAATATTTCTCAACCTTGTCAATCTTGTATAAAAATAGGGTCTTGAATCACCCTTCATAATCATGATTCATAATCACACTTGTATACTTGAATTTCTTATTCATAATTCATAGATTGGAAGAGAAATTAGGGCAAAACATGTGTTTGGACAATTGAATCTAAAATCATGAAATTAAGTGAAATTCATGTAAAATCATGCAATTTGAAATCACATTAAATCATAATTAAGAGAATCCATATCAATTTCATAAGCTCTAATTAACATGTAATTGAAAGTCCTTGAGAATCAATTGAAAATCATGCAATTCATGTAAATTGTGATAATTCATATGTAATTGAGTAAAATAATCAAGTAATTATCATAATTCAAGCAACTAAAGTGAAATCATAAAAACCCATAAAATTCATGCTCGAAACTTAAGAAAAAAAAGTTGAGTTTGATTTGGGCTCCATGGATGAAATAGGTCCGTGGATAAAGCCCCACATACCTAATTGAAGAAACCTTAGAAATTTGAAAAAATGTGATTTTGATCGCTTGGAGCCCTAACTTGCTTCAATGGTGAATCCTAGAGAGAGAAAGCCTTTGAGGATTTTTGGAGAAATTTGGGAGAGATTTAGTTTGGAAATGATTTAATCAGATTTAAGGTGATTAGAGATAGTTATAGGGTCAAAAAGACGTAATTTAAGGGTTAAATGGATAAGAAATAACCAAAAAGTCCTTCATTAAAAACTGTCAAACACCCTCCACGAACTCAATGTACGGGTCGTAGAATGAACTACGGCTCGTAGACCAGGGGTTTTATGCTGATTATATTTTTGGCCTTTGAAAATAGTATCTGAACCTCACCCACAAAACCCTTTTTACGGCCCGTAATATTTTTCACAGATCGTAGAACCCCTTCTGGACTTAGAAAAATTTTCATTCTTAAGACTCCATTTACGACACCTATCACAGAAGGAATTGATTTGTATATCTTGAGCAACAGTAAAAGAACTACATTTATTAAAGACACAAAAAAAATTATAAGCTCAGAATAATTTTTTATTTTTATTTTAATTAAACTATTTTAGTTTTTTTTTTTTTGCTTTCCTAATTTTGTATTTATGAGCATAGGATAAACAGCCCCAACATGAAATAGGAGGACTCCATGTGTCCAAATTTTTAAAGAAAGAAGGTTCAAACATAATATTATAATTTAAAATTATCTTCAAATTGAAACTCTGCTAGGTATTTAAGGACAAAAATAATTTCCCCTAAAGGGATGACATATTATTAGACAAAAAGTCAAACGAAGAGTTAAATAAACTCACTTTCGAATAGCTGAAGAAATTTGATCATTCTTCATGAAAAATATGGCGTACATTAAAAGAGTTGAGCATTAAGAAAGAATTTCAATATATACTTGGTCCCATAATAGGATAATTTTGATGTTGTCTTGGATCATATGATAAGCTCTACATTTATTATCTAACGTTACATTTGAACTAGATTTTGGTACCACGTAAAGATCTCATGAGCCCACTTCTATAACCAATTTTGAACTAGATTTTTGACCATCAAATTTACTTTTATCACCTAATCTTCTGACAAATTGTACCAAATCCATCTTTATAGAGTTATGACAACGTACCCATCTAATGTATCCCTACACGGCTACGCAACCTACGATATGGTACCATATGTCAACTTGCCCCTTTCATAACAAATTATAAGGGATGCTACACTTTACAACACATGTTTATTCAAACCACGTTTCCTAAGGAATCATAATTTCACTATTTCCAAAGAGTTTTAACTTGTAAAATATATTTGATGGTATAAAAAAAAAAAACTTTACATAATCGAATCACCTATAGTATAATATAAGTTGGTGAACTTTAGCATCCTTAAATACCAATGTTATTTACATCAACTAATTAAACTTACCTTGGTTAAATGATAATTTAATGATAATATATGCAATAACATATAATTTATATACTATTAATTTAGTGTAGTCGTTCGATGTGATTTATGCAAATACTGAATTATAATATTATAGTACTTTAAATGAAATAGTGAAATATTTATGTGACCAACTTTTTCTTAGGGGAGTTTTAATCCAAATAAAGGTTTAAATTCCACAAGTTTTAATCACTCTTTTTTCAACTCCAAACAAAAAAATTATCAAATATCTATCAAGCTTTTAGATGTTTTGGCATGCCATAAAGTGGAATACGTTTTGCTCCATCGTCTGATTTGCAAAGAATTTTGAGGGTTCAAGTTACAATTTAAAAGCAACCAGTGGAGTTATTTTTTAGAAAAAAAAAATTAGATTACATATACATTCTTACAAATTGAATATTGAACATTTTATTTCTGAAATTCTTAAGATCTAATTGTTATTCTATTTTTTATTTTTTATTTTTTATTTTTTGTTAGATCTTGTAGTAATTAAAAATATAAAATCATATCTTGGCAAATGGTATAGAAAAATTTTGTGGAGAGAACACGTGAATACAAATACACAACCTTTAGATTCCACAAGTCTTTTTGCACGTCGCTAAAAATATACATATCTTTTTCTAGAAATTGTGTATTAATTATAATTTAATTCTTAATCTATCACTCGATGTTGGATCCTTGGTATCCATTGTGGGATCCTGTTGAAGCTATGCAAACAAAAGGAAGCTAGGTGGTTAATTTAATAGCTATCTTGTACTAGTCAGTTAGTTAGTCAATTGTCACTATCTTGTATCAGTTAGTTAGTTAGCCAGCTAACAGTGTATTTGTTAGTTAGCTACTAAGATAGATTAGGAAGTGTTAGTAGATTTCAATAACTTTTAAAGTCTATAAATAGCAGTAGAGTAGAAGAAGTTTTTTTTTCTCTGTACAGTATATTTGTCTCCTCTTCAATTCAATGAAACAGTAACTTCAGTTTCTCTCTTCTTCCTCTTCTTTCAAAGCTTCCATTAATGGAATTTCTCAACATGGTATCAGCGCACAGACTCATATGATCTGACTATAGAGAGGAATCTGGGGATTTCTTGTCATTGTACGAGGTTTAGAAGAAACTATTACTGAAATTAGGGTTTTAAAATTTCTCAAATCCAGAGAAACTGCATCAATTCTGTGATTCAAGCTCAAATCTCCCAAATTCACAACATTCGAGCAAAATAATGTGAACCTCTAAAGGAACTAGAAACAACAGCAGTGATATTGCAGCTCAAAATTCCAATGCTCAGGAAGGATAAGTTGACCCAAATGATCCTTTATACATCTACCCATCAGACACCCAAGGTGTTGTTCTAATTTCTACTCAGCTAGTTGGTTCTGAAAATTATTCTCTATGGAGCAAATCAATGCAGATTGTGTTTCTAGGAAAGAACAAGCTAGGATTTCTATTAGGAACATGTAAGAAAGAGTCATTTCCTTCTAATCTTCATAATCTTGGGAATGGTGCAATGTTATAGTCTTAGCTTGGATAATGAATATTGTTTCTAAGGATCTGCTTAGTTCTGTTATCTATGGATCTGATGCTCATGAAGTGTTTGAAGATCTCAGAGAGAGGTTTGACAAAGTTAATCTTTCTAGAGAATTCTACTTGCACAGGGAAATAGCTTCATTGTGTCAAGGTACCAATTTTGTATCTATCTATTACCATAGGCTAAGAGAACTTTGGGATGAACTTAATACTCTCATGCCTCCTCCATCTTGTTCATGTCCCGAATCTAGAACATATAGTCAGCATTCTCAGTTGCAAAAGTTATAGCAGTTTCTTACGGGACTGAATGAGTCTTATACTCGTGCCAGAAGTCAAGTACTAATGGTTGTACCTTTACCTAGTATCAATCAAGCATATGCCATAATTTTGAATGTTGAAAGTCGGAGAACCAATGAGGTGAATTCTACTGAAGGAAACTTAGATCCAACTACTTGGTTAAGCAGCAAAAGGCATCCAACCTTTTCAGGAGGCACCAACAATGGATATCTAACTCACTCAGGAGGCTCTAGAGCAGGATATCAGAATAATATCCGAGGCTATAATGGCACTAATTACAAACCTAGGGGAAGCTTTGTTGAACAAAGAAACAACTATGAAAAGTCTAATCTCTATTGTGACTATTGTCATTGGAAAGCTCATACTAGAGAAATTCGTTATAAACTTCATAGTTATCCAAATGGGAAGAAGAAGAATTGAAACTGTCAAAATCATGCCAGCAATGTTACTAAATCTGGTGTGAATCATGTTGAATCACAAACTCATAGAGAACCAACAACCAGTGCACCACCACCTCCACTTACATCTGACGCAACTATGTCTGCATCACAATTGTTCACTCTAGAACAATACAATCAAATACTCTATATGCTGAAGGGAAAAGGCTCTGAAACAATAGTTAATGCTGCAACAACACTCAACTCCTCAGGTATTATAACTACTTTTATGTTTGATATGACTAATAGTAGTTGGATAGTTGACACAAGTGCTTCCAATCATATGGTTCATAACTTGAATCTTTTTAATCAGTGTAAAGAGTTGACACAAGGGAATAGTACTAAGGTTAATTTACCTACAGGAGATCAAGTTTCTATCCGTCATATTTGTAATTCTGCAGTATTCAAAGATAAAATAGTTCACAATGTTCTATTCATTCCAAATGTCAAGTACAATCTTCTCTCAATTTCACAACTGACGAAAGAACTAAGATGTGTTACACTGTTCTTTCCTGATTTCTGTATATTTCAAAAACTCTTCAGTGGACTAGTTCTGGGGATTGGTAGAGAAGAACATGGTCTCTATCTCTTGAAGAAAAGTGTTGACGGAGTTTAAAATAATTCTACTGCCACTATCTTTACTATTACTGTTGCTTTAAATAATGCTCATAATAATTGTTCATCTAACCATGTAAATTCAGATTCCATAACTTTTTTGTGGCACAAGAGACTAGGCCATGTTCCCTTCAAGATCATACATGTACTATTTGTCCTATTGCAAAACAATCAAGATTACTATTTTCTTTGAGTAATTCAGTATCACTCTATATCTTTAATATTGTACATGTTGATCTGTGGGACCTTACAGAATGCCTACTCATGATGGTAAGAGATTTTTTATGACTCTAGTGGATGACTTCTCTAGATTTACATGGATCCTTTTGTTAACAAACAAGTTTGACTCAATAGTTATTCTGAGGGATTTTATTGTAATGGTAAAAAAACCAGTTCAATCTATCTGTTAAGTATTTTAGAACAGATAATGGCACTGAGTTTTGTAACTCTCAAATTCATAGCTTGTTTAGAGAATATGGCATTGATCACCAAAGTTCATGTGTCTACACCCCTCAGCAAAATAGTGTAGTTGAAAGGAGACACAGGTACATTTTTTACATGGCTAGAGCACTTAGACTTCAGGGGCATGTTCCACTAAAATTTTAGGGAGATTGTGTGTCCACAGCAGTGTATATCCTAACAAGACTGCCATCTGTAGTGTTACATGGGCAGTCTCCTTTTGAAAACTATACAATAGAATCCCTTCCTTGCTTCATTTTAGAGTGTTTGGATCCCTATATTATGCTACAAATGTGAGCAAGAGTGATAAATTTACTCCTAGAGCCTATCCTGTAGTAATTTTGGGCTATTCCTCTTCCAAAAAGAGATATGTGTTATTTAATCTAAGTTTTAATCACATGTTTGTAAGTAGAGATGTGGTGTTTAAAGAGGATGTCTATCCTTTCAAAAATTTAGCTACTGCACCATCTCCTATATTTCCTATACTTGATCTTTCTTCTTCTGATGAGTTCATAACATCACTTACTCTCAATCCTATATCTGATTCTATACCTCATCCTTCTTCTCCAATTGTTCATGCACCTGCAGTTCCTTCATTATCTCCAAAACCACCCACTCTAGTACCAATGCCAAGACACTCTCCTAGACTATCTAGACCCCCACTATGGCTTACATATTATGTAGTACCCTCCAAATCTGCTCATAGTTGTACCTACCCTATTTTTCAGTATCTACTCTATGATAGACTATCCCCTACATACAAAACATCTCTTATTGCCTACTCAGTTGTATGTGAACCTTTCACTTTTCAAGAAGCTTGTCATAATCCTAAGTGGATTGCAGCAATGAATGATGAAATCAAAGCCTTAACTGAAAATCAAACTTGGTCTGTAGTCCCTCTTCCTCCGGATAAAGTTCCTATTGGATGTAAATGGGTGTATGAAGTGAAGTACAAATTTGATGGCCAGGTTGAGAGGTACAAAGCCAGATTTGTTGCGAAGGGGTTTAATCAACAAGCTGGTCTTGATTATTCTGAGACCTTTTATCCTGTGGCAAAGATGGTTACTGTAAGATCTATTGTGGTCGTAGCAGCTTCCTGTGGTTTGTATATATTTCAAATGGATGTTCACAATGCATTCTTGCAAGGTAACCTCCTAGAAGATGTTTATATGAAAATAACAGAGGGCTTTGCAAACCAGGAGGAGAATTAGATGGTTTGCAAATTATATAAGTCACTATATGGATTAAAAAAAGCACCAAGACAATGAAATTTAAAGCTTACTGAAGCACTACTTGCTATGGGGTTTGTTCGGTTTCACTATGATTATTCATTGTTTACATAAAAGGTTGGAAAAGATCTAATTGTTATCCTGGTGTATGTTGATGACATCTTGGTCACTGGTTCCAACCTTACACTTATCCAAAAAAACAGGAAAGATCTGCAAATGAAGTTTAAAATGAAAGATTTGGGAGAGTTAAAGTATTTTCTAGGCATAGAGTTTTCCAGGTCCAAGGATGGAATCATTATGTGTCAAAGAAAATATGTCTTAGAACTAGTCTCTGAAATGGGACTGTATGGAAGTAAACCAGCCTCTACTCCACTAGAATTCAACCACAAGCTTACCTCCATTGACTATGACAGAAGCATCAATGCAAACAGTTCTGACAAACTACTTGGAGATTATGGAAGTATAAAAGATTGGTGGGAAGATTATTATACATGACCATGACTAGGCCAGACATTTCCTTTGTAGTTCAGCTATTCAGTCAATTCATGCACTCACCTAAAGAATCTCACATGGATGCAATACTCAAAGTAGTAAGATATGCCAAAGAAACATCAGGCCTAGGCCTTTTCATGCCCAGTAAAACTACTACAAATCTAGTGGCACACTGTGACTCAGATTGGGGTGGTTGTGCAGAGACCAGAAGGTCTGTCACTGGTTATGTAGTAAAGTTTGGCGACACTCTGATCTCCTGGAAGTCTGAGAAACAGAGTACTGTGTCAAGGAGCTCTGCAGAAGCAGAATTTAGAAGCATGGCAACAACAGTAGTTGAGCTGGTTTGGCTAAAAGGACTATTTTCATAATTGGGGATTGAGATAATGTTGCCTATACAATTGTTTTGTGACAGTAAAGCTGCTATACAGATTGCGGCTCATCCTATATTTCATGAAAGAACAAAGCATATTGACATTGATTGTCATTTTGTACGGGAAAAGATACTTGAAGGTTTGGTTTAAACTCAGCACATAGGTACTAAGGAACAACAAGTTGACCTATTAACAAAGGGTCTCTGCAAACCACAACATAACATTCTGGTTGACAAGCTGGGAATGAAAAATATATTTCATTCCTCAGCTTGAGAGGGAGTGTTGAAGCTATGCAAACAAAAGGAAGTTAGGTGGTTAATTTAACAACTATCCTGTATTAGTCAGTTAGTTAGTCAGCTGTCACTATCTTGTATCAGTTAGTTAGTTAGCCAGCTGGCAGTGTAATTGTTAGTTGGCTACTAAGATAGATTAGGAAGTGTTAGTAGATTTCAATAACTTTGAAAGTCTATAAATAACAGTAGAGTAGAAGAAGTTTTTTTTCTCTATACAATATATTTTTCTCCTCTTCAATTCAATGAAACAATAGCTTCAATTCCTCTCTTCTTCCTCTTCTTTCAAAGCTCCCATTAATGGAGTTTCTCAACAGATCCCAACAAATTCAGATTCACGATATGTAAAACCAAATGCACTCAATCAGATTTTTTTTTAATTCTCTTTTGATTAAAAATGAAAAAATCATATCCATATCACCACAAATTTTCATTGGTATTGCAAACTTAAATAAAAAAGAGACAAAAAGAAAAACATCATCCATATCAATGTAATCAGATCTCTAGCGAGCTAAAGATGAAGTTAATTGAGGCAGCATAGTGATACTACGATATACCAGTCTTAAATATGACAATTGTCATGTCATTTCTATTTATAGAAAATTCTTGTCATTTTATTTTACACATTGAGTATTTGAAATTTAACAGTCTCTTCTATTGCAAAAGTTTAATTGGACGTCTCTAAAAATCACTAACATACAAAAGGTAACTGCTACAAGACAAATATAAGCCATCTCTAATCAATCGAACTCAAATATGCTTTATACAATTAAATAGTATTTCTAATCTCCTTAACCCCATTATCCAAAATAGCAATATTACTTGTTGACCCCTTTATTACCCCAAATTTCCTCAACCACCCCAAACTCCAATCCCCTAAATGCAAAACAATGTAAGTCCCAATTCCAGCAATCAACCCATAAGCAATTGAATATGTTAACGGCGTCAAAATCAACGTTACAAATGCCGGTATCGCTTGCCTCATGTCATCCCATTCTAATTCCACCACAGACTTCATCATCATAACTCCCACCACTATTAGCGGTGGACCGACCGCCCATGCCGGTATTGATGCCAGTAACGGCGTGAAGAAAAACGCCAGCAAGAAATATCCAGCCGCCGTTAACGCCGTCATACCTGTTCTCCCACCTTCCTTTATACCCGTTGATGATTCGATAAACGTCGTTACGGGCGATGTCCCCAGCAATGATCCTACAACGATCGCTGATGCGTCTGACAT
Source organism: Solanum aculeatissimum (assembly GCA_038996855.1). Lineage (NCBI taxonomy): Eukaryota > Viridiplantae > Streptophyta > Magnoliopsida > Solanales > Solanaceae > Solanum > Solanum aculeatissimum. The sequence goes on along the minus strand of JBCEWC010001457.1, from coordinate 6,523 downwards.
GAAGGCGAAATATTGACCTTCGAAATCTCCATTCTCATCGGCGAAACCGGCGAAACGGGCCATTGAGTATAGCGTTCCGGTTGTATCTAATATGTCTACGTATAAGAAAGTTACCAAAGCTTCCCAGAAGTAGCCTTTACCTATGTTTTTAAAACTCAAAGCTCCTGCTGTGTTCTCAATTTTGTGAACGTCCACTACTTTTTTGAAGTATTCGAACGCAGAATCCCCTGCCGGAGTACTCGGGAAAGCCGTGACTTTCGTATTTCTGAACCATGAAATCGCCGTGACAAAGATGATACCATAAATCATTGCACCTTTTATGTTTTTAGACAAACAGTAAGAAATTATGATGAATCCAACTATACCGAGCCAAAGTGTCGGGCTCTCCATGCGATCATGCAAACATAAGATGTCACCGGAAACGGTGCCGCCGGGAATTAGACTCATGGTTCCGTTTGCGGCGGCCATTACCGGAGCTACTACTGCTCGAGATGACCGTGGGCAGCCTGCGAGGGTGACCAGTGTTGATGGACTGTATCCGACGAGACCAATACCTTGATTATTCTGTAGCCCAATGAAGGCGAGGAAAAGCCCAATACCGGCGCCGGAGGAAATTCGGACGGGTTTCGGAATCAGCTTAGCTAGCCTGGCCCGCAAACCTATCGCTGAAATGAGTAAAAACAGTAGGCCTTCGATGAAAATTGCAGCGAGTGCACTTTGATACGAAATGTTTCCAGAGCCATGAAAACCAACAACTGTATAGGCGAAGTAAGCGTTGGTGCCCATTCCAGGAGCTAATGCCAATGGCAAATTGGCCAAAACACCCATAATTACACACCCTATGAGAGAAGAAGCCACCGTTGCCACGATCAAATCTTTCCGGGTTTTCTCAAGGCAGGCAGTGTAACCCGGGTTAACGGGTTCAAATTTACAGGAAGCATCAGGAGTGATTAGACGTAGATTAGGATTGCTGGTGCAGTTTATCGTCGGGACAGTAGGATCGGAGCATAACGGAATACAGTCGGAAACTGAACAAGTACCGCCGGAGTCTGACAAAATAGAAGCGTTAACAGCTAAGATATAAGCCATGGTAAGAAAAGTAGTGGTGCCCGCACGAAGCTCCGTGGTGAAGTTGGTGTTACGTTCCTTGAGCTTGAAACGCTTGCCGACTCGGCTTTCTGCAACATAATTATTGAGACGGGTCACCGGAGATTGTCTGCCGGTGGACGACGGCGGTATCCCAGACTCCACGTCCATGGTGGGTCGTGAAGTTTGTGATAATAACTGTATGCTAGTGTGAAAGGAAAGGTGAAGTATGGGGCTTCAACTTTTTAGTTTTTTTGGATCAAAAAGGTTGGCCACCCTCTTTTATATATGAGGGCGATACATTTATTAAACATTATCTCATAATTTAATTAATGGGAATATATTTTCCAATTATGTTTTAAGTTTATTTAATTTCGGTTAAGTATCATTTGGTAGCAGATTAAAATTACGTTCGATATTAATAATGTAAAAGTTAGTTAGTATTATTTTATAAAAATATTAATTATGAAATTAGTTATTTATATAATATTAATTATTATATTTTTTTTAATTATAAAATAATGCATAAATTCTCTCATATATATATATATATTTAATTATTCTCTCCGTCTAACTTTACTTGACGCCTATTGACTGACACAGGGATTAAGAAATAGTAAATGATAGGGGTAATTTTACCAAATCACCCTTTGAATATAATTAATGCAATGTATTAAAAAATGTAATAGGGAAATAATTATAATTAATGACAAGGGTAAATTAAGAAATAAGTGTAAAATTATCTCTTGATTTCATAAATTGGACAAGTATTGTTGAACATTCTAAAATAGTATATGAGTCAAGTAAGAAAGACGGACGGAATAATTATCAAGTATATGAATAACTTAGATTTGTCAGTTTGCAGGGAAGAGGAAGTAGGAGAAGTCCAACTCCCAGTTGGGAATAAGAGTTGGAGAGGGGTTCTGCTGGAGATTGAAGAAGTGGGGTATCTTTGTTTTTGCGTTAAAAAATCCCAAAGCCGGTTTTTTTTTTTTTTTTAGTCAAAATCTGGAAATTTAAAAAATGGTCAGAATTTACAGTTTTGACCCAATTGGATCTGCAAAACGCCAAAACCATTATCCTTTATATTGTTTATGGAAAAAGTAGAATGAAACCGTGTATTACTAAATTTATATTTCAATTTGGTTGAAGTTGCATATCCGTAACTACATTAGCATGTTTTGGGGGAAAAGTACGACAGGCATGACGTTGTAGATGAGAGGAGGCACACGTTTCTTCTCTTTTGGAGATTCGGACAATTTACTAGTTTGATGGATGATTTTATAAAAAAATTTGTCACGCAAAAGTTATTCTATTGAGTAACAAGAAGTACTACCCGTTGGCTTTTGGTTAATAAGAGAAACCCATTTCCATTTGAAGGATAAATCATCTTCTTGTAAAACTAAAAGAATTTGCGGGATCTACACGAACTAGTAAGTTTTGGATAAATATACAATTTTTTCTGATTTGCATGCATGTTTAAATTATCGTTTTATCCACCAACATATTATAATATTTGGGTCAACTTTTTGATCCTTTGATATCTTTCTATATTTCATCCAACTAATTCAATTCTTAAGAAAATCATAGAATAATTTATTTTTATGAGAAATAGAGTGGAAATTTTATACTTTATTTATTCATTTTTATTTGTCACATATGAACTTAACACACTTTATTAAAATAAAAAATTGACATGATTATTTTATTACACTATTACTATCAATTGATGTTTAGTATTAAGTGTTGAAAAATAATTTGAAAATAAGTAATTAATATTAAGAATAATAAAAACAATTGAAATAGTAGACGTAAATATGCGCTGATCCATCTTTAGAGCTCCTACAAATATGATCAAAATGAGTAAAATATGAATATCTATATAGATCCATAGACCTCCCCACACATAATAGGTAATTCTTAATTGCACTATAAAAAAAAATTGTGTGAAAATTTATTTTATTTTTCTTTAAAAAACTGGGGGTGGGGGGTGGGGGTAGGGGTCAAGTGGAGGGAGGGGGAGTGGGAAGGGGGGCGGAAGGTGGCGAAAAAAATTTAACTTTTTTTTTTCTTTAAAAAAAAATTTGAGGGTGATGGTAGAAAATCCGAAGAGGGGAGGGGGGTAATTTTTTTTCTTTATGAATTTTTTTTTTTTAAAAAAAAATTGGGATTGGGGGGCTGGTGGGGGGATAGGATGGAAGTGAAGTATATATTAGGACAAGAGAAATATTAAAATTTAATTAACTTTTTAAATTTTATATATATTATATAAATTGAGATATCAAAATAACAGATATTGAATCCGGATCAAAAGTAGTGATTAATTTGGGTGTAGTAAATGAATAAAGTAGAGATGGAGAAGGAAATAGGAGTATAAGAAAGATTAATTAGTTGGCATCTTCTTCACGTGGAATCTCTCTCTTTGTCTGCTTGCATTTTATTTCCGCACGAGCTGCAGCCGAAGTCGGAGTAGCCACATGTCATTTCCCAACCAAAATATTTTATACTTTAATTTCTTGTAATTTATGCTGCAGCAAAATATATTTTAATATTAAAATAATAAGTAATATTTACACCAACAATTTATACTTCCACAATCCCCACGTACTCCACCTCATTTAGGGTGATTATACTTTTATGATTGGTACAAAATGTTGCCTCTTTACTAAAGAAAAAAAAGAGATGTTATCTCTTCAATTTTTCATCAATTTATTGTAATTGAGGATTGTTTAAATCATGTAAAGAGATTTATTTTATTTTATATGTGATTTTTCAATAAGAGAATAAGAGTTAATGGAGAACCATTGTTTTTGTCCATTATTTTAGTTCAACACTATTATTCATCGGATCCTTTGTGTATTGCCAACTAATTATATACTAACATCTTACTTATACTTTATATTGGTTATGATGGGGTAATGTTTTAAATAATATATAATTTAATTGGTTCTTACTAATCTCATACATCAGAATCTTTAAAGATCCATTGATTTATGTCGTCGTTATGAGCATTAAATAAATATTCAAAGAAGCAAGTCATACAAAAAAATTAGATAATGGTTGACTTATTGGTTCCAATTAGTATTAGTAGCTCAGCTGGCAAATGATCAACTTCTTCACGGTAGTTGCACAATGTTCTTGACTATCCTACCATTTTTCCACACGTTAATATATACAAATATAATTTCAGCAGCCAAAAATATGTGCTAATTTTGTTTCACACTAGAAGACGACGACAATGAAGTAGTATTTGGGTAACAATCTCTAGTCAAAGGAAAAGGGTGGCTGATCTACCTTTGACGAATGTGATACCAGATTTTCCACATTTGAAATTTTTTTAATATATGTTGTAACTTGTAAGTTTAAAGCAAAACATAAAATTGAAAAGCAATGCATATAATTATGGAAATAGTAATTTCCCTTTTCATGAGAAAAACTTCCTTTTTAAAAAAAAAAAATGCTACTGCATTATTAAGTTATCAACGCATAATTTAAGGTTGATTACTAAACCACGATATCATTTATATGATATAAGTATATAAAGTCTAATATTTTATTGAATACTTTGTTGAATGAATAATTGATTATTGCAACTTAAATAACTGCATTTAGCTGGCTTGGAATATTATATGATCCTGCACACACTATAACCATTCTGGTCTAATAATCCATCAATGAGGATTGTCTACTGTTTATATGACGGAATAGGTAACAAAATGCACTATAATAGCATCAATATTTTATCATTTATAACCTATTCACAATCAAATATCTTTACTTGTTATTGTTTCGTTTTTCAAAGTCAAATTGCATGAATTTTACCTAAAATTTTAAGATGTATTTCTCATGATATTAATATGAGAAAGATTATAAATTTACAATATTTTTCGTATAGCTTTAAATCATCTAGATTTTAGATTTTAAATATTAAATTAATCTACTTCAATTTAATTTTAAAGTTTAATCAAGTTGACCACGAAAACTTCAAAACGTGTACCTAAAGAGCTGAATCAGCCCCTTATTACACACGATCATTTTGTTTGTTTTTTTGAAGGCGTATAATCGATTAAGGCGGCACAAAAAATTTCAAAGCACTTCCTTAATCTTAATGATAAGGTCCGCTTTTTTTTTTTTTAAATTTAGGATAGAAGCAAATTAAAGGAGAAACACTAATAGAGTTCGAATGATGGCAGAATTTTACTTAATGTCCCTACGATCTGACACTTAATTTTAAGAGTTCAGTAGGTGGGGACGTACTATAAATAGTCCTCTGGTTGTGACGGGGTCTTTTTGTTACTCTCTTATATATTGAGTAAAAAATTAAAGGTGCCCAAGTCTTGTATTTTTATATTTTAGCGACAGATGACGTGAGATCACTTGAGTACAAGTTGCCACAATTATAATTCAATTCAACAATATACTGTATAGGCATCTAAGCCAGATACATTATTAAAATACCGATTCTGGCTACTACATTACTAAAAAGGAGAGAAGACGCATAATACCTCTTTGAGAGCTTGTCACATATTATCAACTACATAATAAAACTTTGGAAGAGTGAACAAAGGAGAGGAAGATTAGTTTATTGGTTCTTCTGACTACTTTTATTACTTTTTTTATCCCAATTTATGTGATAACGTTCAATTTGGGATACAGAGAGTTTTACTTTTTCCTCTAATTTTTTAGATTGGAGTTTTGATTTTTCTCTTAATTAGTCCGGAGTAGTTTGTTTTTTTCGATTAAGAAGGTCTTAAATAAAGTGAGTGAGGTAGAGAAAAACAGAGAAAGACTTAAAAAAAAGTGAATTAAATTTGCAGTAGAGGTAATAAGAAAAATATGCACACCCTTCCTTTTCCACAGAAAGTAGTTTGTTCTTGGTAATGAAAAAACCTCCCAAGTGGCTCCATATGCGTTGTACAAACCAAAAGGGATGCCCAGTGTAGTGTGTGAAATGTGAATATATGAATTTAATTTTTTCTCAACATTATGGTACAACTTAACCCCAAAAATTATATATATCATACGACAAACATTGTTCAAATCTACATAACAAGAACACCAATTCATAGGTGGGACTCAAATCCAGTCTAACAATTTCATGTTAACTCTGCCCTCATTGTTACTTGTGCTGAAATATGTACTATTTTTAGGGCTGGGTATAATATGGTTTAAACCGAAAAAATCGATCGAATTAAATCTTTTTAAATTTCGATTTCGATTTTTCGGTTATTCGGTTCGGTTTCGGTTTGAAATTTCAAAATTTTGATAATTCGGTTTGGTTTTCGATTTTAAAATAATTAAATTCGGTAAACCGAAAAACCAAATTAAATAATTTTTTTTAAAATTAAATAAATTCCTAGTTTCCTACTAAGTCCATTTGAATAGTCCACACTCCATAGGCCCAATTCCCAAACCCAATACTTATAGCCCATATCAA